>JAIFGZ020000417.1:0-169387 GCA_019925245.2 Oryza australiensis | reverse complement strand
GAGAGGGTGGATTGCATCTTGGACTTCAAGATGTCGCCGAAGATCTTGGCGCTATTCTGGAGGCCGAACGCCGCGAGTGGGTCTCACCTTCCGACCGGTTCGAATCCGAGTCGAAGGAGGAGAACTTGTCGGTTGTTGGCGGCGAGGCCGCCAAATCGAAGGAGATCCCATCACCCGCCGGCGAGATTGCTGAAGAAGTCTCGACGCGTGGGCCCCTACCGGGCGGCCAACTCCGAAACTCGCTTTCGGCAATAATTTTCGGGGTCGCAATCAAGATCGCCAAGCACAATGGGTTAGAAGGAAAAGAGGATTTAGACAGTTCAGGCCTCTTGTGAGGTAATACCCTACTCTGCTTTGGTGGATTCGATTCGCAATCGCCCGATTCCGAGTCGCCCTGGCCCGCTTCACGCCTCGCTGCGCCGACCGCAGCCGATTCCACCACACCCGGATCAGCCTCCCATTGCAGCCGGGAGTCCGGGCCGATCAACCGCATTGACGCAACGTAGCAGCGCTCTACCGTATCCACACGTCCGGACAACGCCGTACACCCGTGTGCTAGCACGCGATGCAAGGCTAGGGTTTGGCTCAAAGTGGGGAGGGTTTCCGTGAGATTGATCTCGCGACACTTCTTTGCACGCGATGCAATTGATGTCTATTCAGCTCTCCACCCCTCCCTCCTTTATATAGAGTTGGCCGACGGACTAGTGGCCATTAGGACTCTATTTTGAATCGGATCTCATCCGTATCTCATAGAGTTGGCCGCCCATACGTCGTAAGCCCTCCATAGGACTCTATCCGATCGGATCCCTATCCGATCGAGCCGTATCCGAGTCCAACTCGAATATCTATTCTATCCCCTTAAGCGTGCGACCACAGCAGGTTCGGAAGTACTCTGGTTTCGGCTATAGTCTAACTTAGCCGATCGTCGCCGAGTCCAACTCAGCCGACTTGTCACTGATAGGCGGCGCTAGCAGCACATATTGACACCATAGTATACAAGAATATAATATCGGCTCTAAACCTGTAATGTGTACACAAATCCCTTTGCCTCACGATACCGCTTAAGCTATAGGCAAGATGTGTGCCATCCCTTCAATAGCTTAACCATTCACTCGAACCGTATTGGATTATTCTGCATACGTTGATTGACTCCTCAATCAACTTAGCATGGCCATGCATTTCCATAATCCATTACCTCGAGGAGCCCGAGATATCTCTCCAAAGGAGGGGCAAATTCCATCTTGATCACTCACATCCCACTCCATGTTTCATAGCAAACCCGAAAACTACCTTTATAACTACCCAGTTACGGAATAGCGTTTGGTAGTCCCAAAGTAGGCTACTACACATGTTGGAATCCATGGTGATCTCAGGTCTAAGGACTTTGTACCAACACTACCTCGAGACCAACTAATGGCACATTAATTCCCCGTAGTGTCTCATGGTGGGTCTATCCAACAATGTGCTCTCTAACACATATGTCCATGTTTATTGATTTGGTATCTCCATACCCATGATCTATGAGACATGATCATCAATCAATAAACATGCCGATCTTAGAATCATATTTGTTCCAACAATATGACATATGATCAGGGATCGTTTAGAAATAGATTCATACATATCGAGTCTCATAAATAAGTCACGTACTTATTGATCAATACAATATGTCTATTTCATGGAACTGAATAACACTTTATTCATTTATACATAAACATTGACGTGATATCCAACATCTCCATGTTGCCTCTAGGGCATATCACTAATGTGACTCTGGGGCTACTGTGGAGATTATTGCACGGATATCCTCATGGCAAGCCCGTTCGACGTGTAATAGGATAGGTTGCGCCTAAGGATTATGTAAACCGGCTATGACTTGGGTGTTACGTTGCCGATCAGATAAGGCAACGGCTCATAGTCATAACTTGGTACGATTGAGGAAACCGACTTAGAGTATGTTAGAGTTTCCGACTTGTAAGCCCGCCTCCAATACTATATAAGGGTGGTAAGGGCGCTCCCTGAGGGATACTCGGCTTATCGATTTAGGAGATCGATTCACGAGCAACAAATCTTGAGATCAATAAACACTCGGCGGATCGAATCCCCGAAACAGGGAGTAGGGTATTACCTCACGAGAGGGCTCGAACACATCTAAACCTTGTTTTCCACTTAACCCATCGAGCTTGGTGATCTTGAAAGCACCCACAAAATTCTATTGCCGAAACCAAGTTTCGACAGGGGTCTTCACCGTAGACAAGTGCCTACTTCCTCGGTTGCTATTCGTGGTGAAAAAAAAATAATTGAATTTGATCAAATTCAATAAAATTACCAAGAGATCGAAAAGAACCATAAAAATGACTCCAAATATTTAGCCCAAGATTTTAATTGAGTTTGGGTGTGAGTTTTTGGGGTAAAACCGAATCAAAATGAGAGATGCAGAAATTAGGGTTTTTGTGATACACCAATTTAATTTACTAAGGCGATAAAATTCCAAATTGAGGTTGTCTCAAAAAGATTCGAACTTTAAACTTTAGAAGATCCAAATGTTTAAAATGATATTTAATGGCGAGCTAAGGGTAAATAAACTCCTAGATGAATAAATTCCATGGCGATAGAAATATCCCCGGATTCCTATTTTGAAATCCAAATTCGATTTGAGAAAAAAAATATATTATTTTAGTCTAGAAATCTTCCCACATATTTTTCCAAAAAACTTTTCCTAAATTTGCTACAAATTTTTCTAAACTTTTCCCTTTTTCCTCTTTTATTTCTTCTTCTTTCTTTCTTTTTTTTTCTACCACTTCTTCCCCGCTACATTCTGCTCACTGACACGATGCGCGCGCGGGGCGGGCCCGGGGCTCAGTTGCGCGCAGAGGGAAAACGGGACGGGAGGTGGCTTACTGCAAGCAGCGGCGATGGCGGCAAGCACGACAATGGCGCGTGCGGCGGCACGCGCGGCCGCGCGCGGCGGTTCGGCCAAGAACCCGACGGCGAGTGATGGTGAAAGAGGGGAAAAGGGAGAGGCGAGGTGGTGGAGATCGGGAAAACGGGAGGCCTAGCGTCCTTATATAGAGCTCCAGCGAGGGAGAGAGAGGAGAGAGGGGGCCCGGATGGGTCGGCGGCGTGGGAAGGCGGGGCCGGGCTAGGGCGCGAGCGGCGCGCAACGTGGCGACGTGGGCGCGGGGCGAGGCGGCGAGCGCGCGGCAGCCGCTCGCAGCGCGCGCGGGCAGCACGACGTGCGGGTGGGGAGCTAGCGGCGAGGGCGACGCGTGGCGGCGGTCCCGGAGGAGCGGAGCGCACGGGAGCGGACACGTGGGACGGCAAAATGGCACGGCGAGGGCGGGTTCGGGCGAAGCGCGGCGTGGGCGATGCGGCGTAATGGCGCGCGCGGGCGGGTAGGCTGCGGCTGCAGCGCGGCGTGCGGGCGCTTGGCGCGGACGAGGCGTGATGGGCCCGTACGGCGGCACGACGTCAAACACCTCCGTACGATGAACAATGCGATTTTCCTATTTTCTCGAATTAATTCCCTATTTTCCCATTTCTTCCTCCTTTCACCTCTAAAATTAAAATAAAATCTAGTACACGCAAAAATTAAGTTGTAAAATACTTTTTTTCAACCTCTTTTACCCACTTTTTATTATTTTAAAATATATTTTACATATTTTTATTTAATCCTTTTCTAAATCCAAGAAAATTTGACTTTGATTCAAAATAATTTTCTAACCACTTTAGGCTCCATATATATCCTTCAAAAATATTTTATCACTCATTTTGCTCACTTGAATATTATTACTCCATCACAAAATAATGTTTTGATCCCAAGTATATTTTTATAAATCCTCGCCATCCTACTTATATTCTTTTTGTTTAATATTTCCAAATATTTTCTCTCAAATTCTCTCCCACTTTGGGATTCCAATCATTTGGCTTTTCACAAACATCAAGATGAATCACTCCCATTATAAACTCCACGCAACAAAGCTGGCAAATAAGAAGCAATAAACACGATGAGAAGCAGCAAGCCAAAAGTTTTTGTATGTTCCGATTTTTAATTCCGGGTTTTAAATTCTTCAATTTTCAGGTGTTACATTCTAGTAGGACTTGTTTGGTGTGATGAAAAAGAATGGAATATGTCTTAATGGTGGAAATGATATGACACTTCATACTCTAATAACGGTTTGTCAATTATGGAAGTATTAAGTAGATGCCTAAACAAACTGTGGTTTAAATAGCTTGTCAAAATAAGTTTACTTGCTAACATTTTCGAATCTCATGCCTTATATTCCTCTCCAGGTACCTGAGGCATGTAATGTGGGGAAGGGATATAGGTGCGCGGATCCACACTTGAAAATAATGATTCTCCAAATGTCTCTTTTGCTAAACTTGAAAATAATATTATCCCTTAAAGCTTGTTGGTTCATATTAGTGGTGAATGGCTTGTGATGATGATATAATTTTAAATTTCCACCTCTGATGAACTGTTAGGAAGATCCTTTATGGTTTCGGTTGCTTACAACCTACCTATTTATTATTTTGCTTCCATGTTTTTGAAATTACAAGGGAGTTGCTTTGCTGAAATTTTTCGCTACTAGTTAGCAAAGCAAAACTAGTCACATAGTGCATTTTAGTGACAACTCAGGATTTTGTGGCTCGGGGTGTCACACATCCATACCAATTTCCATCTCATACATATACGATTTCATATATATCATCTCACGCAATTTGCGGATTCCACTAGGTCATGTTCCTTTTGAACTTTCCTTGTCCAAAATCAATGTTACGACTCAATGGATAAACTAGAGTAAGTGATATACAGGTAATGCCATCTTAGTTTCTATTGCTACATGCGGTTCTCGGATAATTACTCACTAGCTTGCAACTGTACGTAGGGCATGGACATGGTTCCGTGCAGTGGTCCGCGGGACTTGAAAAGAAAAACTTGCTGTGAGGATGAAATTTCTAGTGAGTATATGCTCCAAAATTATATTCAATCATTAATTTGTTCTAAAATAAAAATATATATTAAATCTCTCGTTGTTTCTCCTTTAGTGTTCAAAACAGGCGCAGGGGACGAACTTTTGCGGCTACTACGTCCGCGACTATATTCACCGCCTAGTTCACCGAGCCACATGTCCGCGAGATGTGGATGTACGTATAACAATCATTCATATATTATGTCTCGATTTCTTATTGATTTTATATGTTTATTTCTCATTTTTTTCAAATGACAGATTATTTGCAAGAGGGACAAACTCTTCCACGGTGATTTCATAAAGGTTGCTCAAGAAGAATATATGAAACAAGCAGCAGGAGTAAATTTACAAATATATATGCATAATATATAAACAAGCAGCAAGCAGCAGGAGTAATTTTTTTAAAAAAATGACCTCGGTCTCACTTAGTAACACCAAACGAAACTAAAGATGGATCTTTAGTCCCGGCTATTTCAACTGGGACTAATGATAGACATCTTTAGTCCCGCATTCGTCGTCCCGATTTGTAACCCGAGACTAAAGGGGTTGTAAACCGATACTATATAGGATTTCTCCAGCAGTATCATCACCCCACCATGAACTTTTTACTATATATGAAGCACCTATAATAATGAAAAGATATCGTGAGGGGCTAATGGACCCACGTATGTGTTACACATAGATAATAATTTTATTTTTACAATGTACAGTGCGACTGTGTTTTTATTACAATGTAATGTTATTCATATTCTACGTAAATAACATTATGCAATGTTGCAATCAGTTTAGGGTGGAAACAGCTAGGATACGCACCGAACGTAAACCATTTTATCCATTTTATGTGAGTTTGCATGGTAGAATAGATTTAATCCATTACATGTCCATTATATGGATAGTTTATCAATGATTACCCAAATGGATCAGCAAGACCAGGAAAATCCTATTCCATGTATACAAAATTCGAATCCATGATTTTTAAACTTGTATTTACACTAAAAAACTTATCAAATTAATTCAAATTTTATAGAAATGATTTATTGCACAGAGAACCAAAATTGTGTAAATTTTGAGCCATTTATACATGTGGGACCCACAATGCACTACTAATACACTAAGATTCATTATATACGTGTAAAACTCGAACCCAAAATTTTTAAGCTCGCGTTCAAATTATAAAAACTTAGATTTAGTTCAATTTTGTATGAATGATTTATTATACGGAGAATCAACTTTGTACAAATTTTGAGCCGTTTAGACATGCGAGACCCATGATGCATTACTTTGGCCCAAAAATATAATTACATATGTGTAAAACTTGGACCCAAAATTTTTAAGCTCGTGTCGCACTATGAAAACTTGTTATATTCAGATGAATTTTGTAGGAATAATTTATTATATGGAGAACCAAATTTGTACAAATTTTGAAGACATTTATACATGTGATGTCATTTTGGGTTGAATTTTTTGAAGGAAAACGCATGGGCTATGATTGCATAAATTCAAAATTTTCTACCGCATACTCCAAGATAACATGTGAGTAACGGACTACAGATTGTTACCAATTGATGCGCAAGGCAGCGAACGACTACGTTCGAGAAGTCGATCCAATGTACGCGTCGGGGAGGTTGCGAAGTAACCGATCACCACGATCCGATCGCCCCGACCGTTAGCTCACCTCACCGATCTACACCGCAACGTAGCAATGTCTCACCGCTATCCATACGTCCAAGGGTGGAACGCCGATCGCCCGTATGCTAGCACTCAACACGCTGCTTGGAGTTTGGCTCGGAGGTGGTGGCTAGGGTTTGCTCGTGGCAGATCTCAAGTCGCGTCTAATGTGAATTGCTTATCAGCCATCTCCACCCCTTGCCCCTTTATTTATAGAGTTAGCCGACCGGGCCTAGAGGGCCCATCTCTAATCGGATTCTTATCTGAACTCAGCCTTACCCAAGTCCTTATACGAGTAAAACTCGAATACGTGTTTCAGTCCGTTAAGTGTGGGACCCCAGTAGGTTCATGTATACTTATTTACGATTTGAGAACACTTCTCACCACCTATCAATAGCGGCCCTTAGCAGAGCATATTGACACCAAAGTATACATAATGATCATATCGGCTAAACCTGTAATGTGTGCACAAATCACTTTGCTTCACGATATCAATTAAGCTATATGCAAGACATGTGCCATCCTATAAATAGCTTAATCAACTCAGCATGGTCATGCAGTTTCATAATCCATTACATCGAGGGGTCCAGAGATATCTCTCCCATAGGAGGGATCAATTCCATCTTGATCATTTATATCCCACGACATGTTTAATAGCAAACCCGAAGATTACTTTCATAACTATCCAGTTGTAGTGTAGCGTTTGATAGTCCCTAAATAAGCCATTACACATTGAAATCCATGATGATCTCAGGTCTAAGGACTTTGCACCAACACTACTTGAGACCAACCAATGGCACATTAAATCCATGTAGTGTCTCAAGGTGGGTCTATCCAACAACATGTTCTTTAACAAGTGTTCACATTATTGATTCAGTATCTCCATACCATGATCTATGAGACATGATCATCAATCAATACACGTGTTGATCTTAGAATCATATTCGTTCCATACTTATATGATATATGATCACGGATAATTTAGAAATAAATTCATATCACATAAAGAGTCTCATGAATAAGTCACATAGTTATTCATCAATACAAGTTGTCTATTTCATGCAATGGAAACACTTTATTCATTAATAAATAAACATTGACTGTAATATCCAACATATCCATGTTGCGTCTAGGGCATAGCACTTTATTCATTAATAAGTAAACAATGACTGTGATATCCAACATATCCATGCATGGAAAATGACTTGTTGGCACTCGTACATACTGACGTATGTGGGCCAATGAGTTCAACAACCAAGGTGGGTTTCGTACTTCATTACTTTTACACAAGCGGCTATAGTAGATGTGGCTAAATCTACATAATGAGGCATAAGTACAAGTACTTTGAAAAGTTCAAAGAATTCCAAAATGAAGTACATAATAATTTAGTTAAAACAATTACATTTCTACGATCGGATCGTGGCGGCGAATATTAAGCCAAGAATTTGGTAATTATCTAAAAGATTGTGGAATCATTCCAATTGACTCCGTCAGTACTCCTCATTAGAATGGGGTATCCGAACGGAGAAATTGTACCTTGTTGGACATGGTATGTTCGATTATGAGCTAATGTGATCTTCCATTGTGCTTCTAGGGATATGCTCTTGAAACAATTTGCATTCACACCTTTGAATAGAGTTCCATCTAAATCGAGTGAAAAGACACCATATGTGATATGGATAGGGCAGCGCCCTCGTTTGTCTTTCTCAAAAGTTGGGGATGTAAGTTTATGTAAAACCTTTACAATTTGACAAGCATACACCCAAATCTGACAAATGCTTCTTTGTGGGGTATCCCGAGGAAAAAATGATATTATTTTTATAATCGGGAACAAGACAAAGTATTTGTCGCCCGACATGGTGTCCTCTTGGAGAAATAGTTTCTTTCGTGAAGGGTTAGTGGGAGTGTTAGTGATATGCCCTAGAGGCAACATGGAGATGTTGGATATCATGGTCAATGTTTATGTATTTATGAATAAAATGTTATTCAGTTCCATGAAATAGACATCTTGTATTGATCAATAAGTACGTGACTTATTTATGAGACTCTATATGTATGAATCTATTTCTAAATGATCCTCGATCATATATCATATTATTGGAACTAATATGATTCTAAGATCGACATGTTTATTGATTGATGATCATGTCTCATAGATCATGGGTATGGAGATACCAAATCAATAAACATGGACACATGTGTTGGAGAACACATTGTTGGATAGACCCACCATGAGACACTACAGAATTAATGTGCCATTAGTTGGTCTCGGTGTAGTGTTGATACAAAGTCCTTAGACCTGAGATCACCATGGATTTCAACATGTGTAGTAGCCTACTTTGGGACTACCAAACGCTATTCCGTAACTGGGTAGTTATAAAGGTAGTTTTCGGGTTTGCTATGAAACATGGAGTGGGATGTGAGTGATCAAGATGGAATTTGCCCTCCTTTGGAGAGATATCTCTGGCCCCTCAATGGATTATGGAAATGCATGGCCATGCTATGTTGATTGAGGAGTCAATCAATGGACGGATAATCCAATACGGTTCAAGTGAATGGTTAAGCTATTGAAGGGATGGCACACATCTTGCCTATAGCTTAAGTGGTATCGTGAGGCAAAGGGATTTGTGTACACACTACAGGTTCAGAGCCGATATTATTCTTGTATACTATGGTGTCAATATGTGCTTTGCTAGGCGCCGCTGTTGACAGGTGTGGTCGGGCCGAGTTGGACTCGAGCCGACGGTCGGCTAAGTTAGACTATAGGCGAAACCGAGTATACCTGAACCTACAAGGTCGCACGCTTAAGGGGACAAGAACAGGCATTCGAGTTGGACTCGATACGGCTCGATCGGATAGGGATCCGATCGGATAGAGTCCTATGGGCTTACGACGTATGGGCGGCCAACTCGTGAGATTCGGATGAGATCTCGATTCAAAATAGAGTCTGATCGGCCACTAGTCCCGGTCGGCCAACTCTATATAAAGGAGGGAGGGGTGCGAGCTGCGGCACGTCAATTGCATCGCATTGAACCAAATCTGCAAATGTAAGTCGCCGAGATCAATCTCCACGGAAACCTCCCACTTTCGAGCCAAACCCTAGCCTTGCATCGCGTGCTAGCACACGGGTGTTCGGCGTTCTGTCCCCGGATGTGTGATACCGGTAGGCGCCGCTACGTTGCGCGTTGTTCATCGGCTATGGTCGAGCGTATCGGAGCGAGGCGCGAGAACACATTCCGGACGACACGGATCGGCTACGGCTGCGAATGGCTGATTGGCGAATTGGCTATCTCGGGGTGTCGGCCGGCTTGGCCATGGAATCGGCTTACACTGTCCCGAGATCGGATAGCCCCGACATTGGCTAATTCATTCGCATACCCAATCGGTAACGATCTATCGGCCCTTACTTGCAAGTGTTCCTTGTTTGCGCGGTAGAAGATTTTGTTTTTCTGGCTAGCGTAGCCTCCGCGTAACCCTTCAGGTATCGTGAGCTAATCTTGCTTAGTTCGGGTTTTAGATTGGATCCGGGAACAAGTTTAGCACACGGGTTGATTAGATCAATCGGTTTACGGGATCTGTTGAGGAGAGTAGATGGTAATTGCATTCCTTGATAGTGTATCGGAACGGCGTAATGTGATTACGTCGAAGCAATTTCCGTATAACTCGGTTTGAGTTGGGTTCAAGATAGCGTTCCTTGATAGTGTATCGAACGGTATAATGTGATTATACCAAGCTATCTCGTAGTCCGACTTTTTGTTGCTGCCTTGCGCTACGAAAACCATCTCCCTTGATAGTGTATCGGGACGGCATAATATGATTATGCTAACATGGTTTCCGTAAGCGATTTCATAGATTGATCTATGGACCGCCGTGTGCGTACCCCTTATAGGTTGTCTCGATGCAGAATCCTGCGATAGGTAAAAATGATGTGAACCCGCTAGGTTGGTGCCTGCGATCTTTCGATGAGAGGCAGGGTAACTCGATTTGGGGAAGGGGATGACGGCGGTCCGACTACAGCTCTCTCAAGTGCTGCGCCTTAGCAACCGGTACACCACCTCCAAGGATGCCGCACCTTGTGGAGCACGACACCAGCCACTAGGGCTCTCAATCCTGCAAGCAAATCGAAGAAACTTGCAAGAACAAGATAACAGGTATTGAAATTACCAAATAGGAATGAGGGATTCAATCCAAGATACAATATGTGGGGTTCCGAAGGCAGAAGTAGGGCAGCTTATCCAAGATGCGCTATTCCGGCAAGAAGTACTAACAACAATGGCTAAGAATGCAACTCAACAAAACCCAACCCTAGAGTGGCGGCTGCTGGGGTATTTGTGAGGTTGGAGACGACCAGGATGTCTCCCCCAAACCCTAGGACGCGCCCTAATGGGCCCAACTTGATACAAGGCCCATCAGCCCAAGTTCTGGTAACACAGTACCAGTCACGACCATTTTGACGATTCCCGTTGACTCAGGGCGAATTTGAAGGTGATTCCAAATCCATTTGAAAATAGACTTGATAGGCTTTCCAGGAAGTCCAAGATCACCCCAATCGGAGTCCGTATGAAGTCGCAGCACCTGTCGGAAGTTGGTGTTGTTCTGCTGCCCGAACCTCGGAGCTTGTGAATCCTTTCCCCTTTGGCTCCTGTTCTTCATTCCCGAGCAAAACAACAAGTGCAAGTGTCTCCGTTGTCTAAACAAGATGGACAAGTGCTTAAGAAGGAGCTTATCTGATGGTTAAGTTGTCGAGCACGAGCACGAGTAAGGGGACCAAGTGGAGGGGTGGACGTATCGGTGGCGGTGATGTCCTCATCATCCTCCCCTTCTTGCATTTGAGTCGTCCTCGACTCAAGCTCATCTTCTTCTCCCAAGTATGGTTTCAAATCTGCAATGTTAAATGTGGGGTTGACCCCAAAATCTGCAGGAAGATCAAGCTTATATGCATTTTCATTAACACGTTGCAGCACTTTAAAAGGGCCATCAGCTCTAGACATTAGTTTGGATTTTCTCGGTTCAGGAAACCTTTCCTTCCTCAAATGTAACCAAACCAGATCACCCGGTTCAAAATGCATATGCTTCCTACCTTTATCACTAGCATACTTATACTTAGCATTCATGCGCTCTATGTTCTCTTTAGTTGTTTCATGCAGCTTAAGCATCAATTCAGCACGTTGCTTAGCATCAAAGTTTAGTTTTTCAGAAGTTGGCAAGGGCATCAAATCAATAGGAGCTCGTGGTATGAAGCCATAGACAATCTCAAAAGGACACATTTTTGTAGTAGAATGCAGCGAACGATTATACGCAAATTCAATATGAGGCAAACATTCTTCCCACATTTTAATGTTCTTTTTTAGGACAGCCCTAAGCATGGTTGATAAAGTTCTATTTACAACCTCGGTTTGACCATCGAGTTTGAGGGTGGCAAGTAGTGGAGAATAACAGCTTGGTTCCCAACTTAGCCCACAAGGTTCGCCAAAAATGACTAAGGAATTTTGCATCACGATCGAAACAATTGTATTTGGCACACCATGCAAACGAACAATCTCACGAAAGAATAAATCAGCAATGTTGGTAGCGTCATCGGTTTTGTGACACGGTATGAAATGTGCCATTTTAGAAAATCTATCTACCACCACAAACACGCTGTCCCTCCCTTCTTGGTTCTAGGCAGTCCTAAAACAAAGTCCATAGAGATATCCTCCCAAGGTACACTAGGGACGGTAGAGGCATGTACAAACCATGAGGGTTAAGACGTGACTTAGCTTTTTGGCATGTCGTGCAGCGGGCTATGAATCTCTCCACGTCTCTCCTCATCCCGGGCCAAAAGAAATGAGCGGCAAGGATGTCCTCTGTTTTCTTCACACCAAAGTGTCCCATCGCCCTCCTCCATGTGCTTCTGCAACAATAACAAACGCACGGAGCTAGGCCGAAATGCATAGCTTGTTAGCTCTAAACACAAACCCATCATTGAGGATGAATTTGTTCCAAGTCCTTCCTCCTTTACAATTCAGCAATACATCTTTGAAGTCGCATCATGTGCATATTGTTCTTTTATTGTTTCCAAGCCAAAGATTTTGAAATCAAGCTTGTGAGCGACATGGCATAACGTCTAGACAAAGCATCGGCAATCACATTTTCCTTTCCTTTTTTGTGTTTGATGACATAAGGGAAAGGTCTCAATGAATTCTACCCATTTAGCATGTCTACGATTCGTTTGGCTTGGCTACGAATGTGTTTCAAAGATTCATGATCGAATGTATGACAAACTCCTTGGGCCACAAATAATCTTTGCCATGTTTGTAGAGTTCGAACTAAAGCAAACAATTCCTTGTCATAAGTAGAATAGTTCAAACTAGGCCCACCAATTTCTCACCGAAATATGCCACGAGTTTGCCATCTTGTAAAAAAGGACACCTCCCAAACCAATTCCACTAGCATCACATTCAAGCTCAAAGGTTTTATTGAAATGTGAAGCTTGGAGCAAAGGTGCATGTGTTAACTTATCTTTAAGCATGTCGAGTCGTCCCGATGTGCATCTCGTCCATTTGAAGATCACTCCTTCTTGGTAAGCTCATGCGGCGGGGCAGCAAGGGCGCTAAAGTCCTTCACGAGCGACGATAGAAACCAGCAAGTCCCGAAAACTTCGCACTTGGGTAATGGTTGTAGGTACCGGCCAGCTATGTATCGCTTCAACCTTGGCTTGATCAACTTCAATTCCTGTGGTGTCACAACATAGCCAAGAAAAGACACCCGATCTCGTGCAAAATGTGCACTTCTCAAGGTTACCAAATAAACGTGCATCACGCAATGCATCAAAAACAGCATGCAAGTGTTCAAGATGTTCTCATGTGATTTGCTATAAATCGGGATGTCATCAAAGTATACAACTACAAATCTCGCAATAAAAGCGCGCGAAGAACTTCATTCATCAATCTCATGAATGTGCTAGGTGCATTAGTGAGACCAAAAGGCATGACCAGCCACTCATACAACCCAAACTTTGTTTTAAAAGCGATTTTCCATTCATCTCCCAATTTCATACGAATGCGGTGGTACCCATTACGTAAATCAACCTTAGAAAACACAACGAGAACCACTCAACTCATCAAGCATATCATCTAGGCGTGGAATAGGATGACGGTAACGAATGGTGATATTATTGATAGCCCTACAATCCACACACATGCGCCATGTTCCATCTTTCTTTGCACAAGTAATACCGGAACAGCACAAGGACTAAGAGACTCACGCACATAACCTTGTCGAGTAGCTCCCGCACTTGGCGTTGAATCTCCTTTGTCTCCTCCGGATTGGTCCTGTATGGCGCACGGTTGGGCAATGAAGCTCCAGGAATGAGATCAATTTGATGCTCAATCCCTCGAATAGGTGGCATCCTGGAATCTCACTTGAAACACACGAATACTCCCCGCAAAAGGTTAGCAATGGCGGGGAGGCAAAGTAGGCTGCAATTCATGGAGTGAAATCAATGCTTCTTTTTGAGACCAAAGCATAAGCAAGGGAGGTAGAAGCAATCAGCTCATTTATTTCAGATTTTGTAGCAATCAAGCAAGCTCCCTTTAACTTAATTTCCTTCTTGTTATCATGAGCGATTTGCTATTCTTGTGTTTATGCTTCTCAAGATCATTTACTACAATCTGATTTTCACTCTTAGCATGCTCCAATTTTTCAATTTGTTAGCTCTAGCAAGTTCATCCTTTAAAATCATTTCGGGGACATAGGATGTAACACAATCTTCTTCTCATGGTATGAAAAGGAGTATGATTTGATCTACCATGATGCATGGAGTCTCTATCAAATTGCCATGGTCTACCTAGCGAGGATACTACATGCTTGCATAGGCACAACATCACATTCAATAACATCTTTGTAGGATCCAATGGCAAAGTTGATTCTCACAAGTTTAGTTACCTTCGCCTTACCACCGTTGTTGAGCCACCGAATGTAGTATGGATGAGGATGTGGCCGTGTAGGGAGTGCCAATTTCTCCACCATCTCGCCGCTAGCTAAGTTGTTGCAGCTCCCTCCATCAATGATCATGCGGCAAGATCTCTCTTTAACCACACACTTTGTTTGAAACAAGGTGTGCCGCTGATTTTGCTCCGCTTGTTCCATTTGTGCACTAAGCACACGCTGCACAACAAGGCTCTCATAGTGTGTTTTGCATCGTCCGCACCAATGTGCTCCTCCTCTTCTTCACCTACATGGTCACCGCAAGCAAAGCAAGTGTATCTTCATCAAAATCACTAGCGAGGAGTACTCACCATCATCTCTAACAATCATCACGCGCTTGCTTGGACAATCACGCATCATATGTCCATAGCCCTTGCAGCGTGGCACCGAATGTCTCTTGTTCTACCCATGGAGGCAACGAGATGAAGAGCTCTCTACGGGTTTTGGACGGTCTTTGCTGCTGAATTTGATGGAGCAAAGCACGGGACTTGTCACTTTGGATGGAGGAGGTGTTGCCCTACTCAATGAAGAGGATGGTGCAAAGGCACGTGTGGCAGAAGTAGAAGTTGTGCGTGGCTGCCACGAGCTAGTCTTTCTGCGAAATGTTAGTCTTGAAATGCGGCACGTCGTCCCCGCACTTCTCTTTCAGCTTTGCAAGCAAGGTGAAATAAACGGGTGACATTGTTATAATCCTTATAGGCAAGAATGTCCTGAATCTCCCTATTTAATCCACCCAAAAATCTAGCCATAGCGTGTTCCTCATCCTCCTCTAGATTACAACGCAGCATGCCCATTTGCAATTCCCGAAAGTACTCTTCTACACTTTTAGTTCCTTGTCTCAATTGCTTTGCAACCTATTCAACATGTCTCGGGCATAGTAAGAAGGAACAAATCTAGCCCGCATGACCCTTTTCAAAGCATCCCAAGTAGGTGGTATGTTATCGGGATTTTTCTTGCAATGTTCAATCCACCAAACAAGAAGCAAAATCGTGTAAATTCACTAGTAGCGGCCCTAACACGAGTGTTTTCAGAATTTCATGACATGTAAATTTTTGATCAACAGCAATTTCCCAAGTAAGGTAAGCATCGTGGTCATATTTGCCATCAAAGGTGGTACCTTGAATTTAATCTTGTGGAAAGCTTCGTTGTTGTTGTTGTTATGGTGCACTTCACGGCGGCGGTGTCCTCCGCCCACACCACGACGGTGCTGTTCAAGGCGTCGATGGCGTCTTTCTTCATCTTCAGTGTCGGCAGGGTAGTTGTTCTCATCCCCTTCATCTTCAAGATGGTGCTGATCATGGTGGTGATCCGGGTGACGGTTGTGATTGCCTCGAGCCGCAAAGTCATCGAATCGCCTCAAGAGAGCAAGGCAAGTGCCGTCCACTCGTTGAATGGATGCCTCCAAGGTACCAAGCCGATTGTTGGTAGTAATTTGTGCATCCTCCAATTGCCCAAGCTTCTCATTTGTGGTCCGCAAATCTGCATCAAGGCCTTCGGTGTGCAGCCTCACTCGACGCATTACATCATGAATAAGAGCACCGGTGCGGGGAGAATGTCGACGATCGTCTTCTTCCTCGGTTCCTGCCATAGTAAGAAAGACAAGAGCAAACAAGCAAGTGAAAGGAAACAAGCCCTACACCTATTGGGTTTGTGTTCAAGTGGAGTCGCTCACTCTCAACCTATTAAGCAAGCTCTTACAAGTTCTTACCTTGCCAATCAGGATGTGAAGGCAACCAAAGCAAAGGGAGGCACCTAGGAAGCAATGTATCGGTGCAGCAAAGAATACAAGCACTTGGAGAAGTCAGTAGTTGTGTGTGTGGAGTAGGAAGGATGAAAAATTGCACAAGGAAAATACTAGCACCACATTAGTCTCAAGCAAGTGAATAATTGTTCAAATGATGGTAAGTGCTGGTCCTAGGCTAAACCAAGCTAGAGACGCGAGCCTAGCCACAAATGACAGCACCTAATATGACCAATTGACACAAGCTATCAAGTACCTATGACATCGAACTTTCTGCAAACAACACAACCTTTCTTGGTCCACAGCTCAATGTTGTTGTGGTTTCTTTTTCTTTTGGTGCGGCTTTTTTCTTTCATTCTTTCTTTGCACCTTTCTGCCTTTTTCCTCTTTGTTTCTCCCCTTTCGGACTAGCAAATATGCGAGAGGAGGTCCTCAAAGCACACAAGACAACTAGTGCGAGTTGGACAGCACAAGTAACAAATACAACACTAAACTTGACGGGCGAGTTACAGCGGGAATGAGGCCGAATTGAACTTGTGGCCAAAAGCAATCTTGTAAAGCTACTCGTAGCCTTTCCGGCCTGTATCTAAACACCAAGATCCGAGCTCGTATGTGGAAGATATGTAACTCAAGAAACCAGATACAGATCTGATTCCGAATCAACTCGAACTCAACATTCGGATCCGAGTTCTAAACGCAACAGATTGGTAACTTGGTGCTAAGGGGTGACAAGAACTCGAAACTCTAGTGGATTAGACCAAAGGAACCAGCAACTTGACACAACCAAAGCAACCAAAAACTCAGCAAGCCCTAACCAAGTAGTACTAGCAAAGGCTCAAAGGGCTGAAACGAAATCTCTCACTTAGATAAACCTTGAGCTCGTGCAAATGATGTGAACCCGCTAGGGTTGGTGCCCGATCTTTCGATGAGAGGCAGGGGGTAACTCGATTTGGGGGAAGGGGATGGCGTTGGCGGTCCGACTACAGCTCTCTCAAGTCTTTGCGCCTAGCAACCGGTACACCACCTCCAAGGATGCCGCACCTTGTGGAGCACGACACCAGCCACTAGGGCTCTCAATCCTGCAAGCAAATCGAAGAAACTTGCAAGAACAAGATAACAGGTATTGAAATTACCAAATAGGAATGAGGGATTCGAATCCAAGATACAATATGTGGGTTCCAAGGCAGGAAGTAGGGCGCTTATCCAAAGCATGCGCTATTCCGGCCAAGCGGCTAGCAACAATGGCTAAGAATGCAACTCAACAAAACCCAACCCTAGAGTGGCGGCTGCTGGGGTATTTGTGAGGTTGGAGACGACCAGGATGTCTCCCCCAAACCCTAGGACGCGCCCCTAATGGGCCCAACTTGATACAAGGCCCATCAGCCCAAGTTCTGGTAACACAGTACCAGTCACGACCATTTGACGATTCCCGTTGACTCAGGGTGAATTTGAAGGTGATTCCAAATCCATTTGAAAATAGACTTGATAGGCTTTCCAGGAAGTCCAAGATCACCCCAATCGGAGTCCGTATGAAGTCGCAGCACCCGTCAGAAGTTGGTGTTGTTTTGCTGCCCGAACACGGAGCTTGTGAATCCTTTCCCCTTTGGCTCCTGTTCTTCATTCCCGAGCAAAACAACGGTGCAAGTGTCTCCGTTGTCTAAACAAGATGGACAAGTGCTTAAGAAGGAGCTTATCTGATGGTTAAGTTGTCGAGCACGAGCACGAGTAAGGGGACCAAGTGGAGGGGTGGACGTATCGGTGGCGGTGATGTCCTCATCGCTTTGCATGACATTGTTAGCGTTAATGTTGCCCCTATTTGATCATAGTATTGTTGCCCGAAAGAATATTTTAGATTAGAACAAATATAAACTTTATGCACCAAATATGTTTCTCTGTCATTATATTCGCCAAAGATATGAAAAATAACATTAGTGGATATAGTAAAAGGTTTCTTGCCCATGTCACATGGCATTAATCTTAGCAAGAATCAGTGTCCTCAGACACATGATGAGCGAAATAAGATGGGTATGGTTCCATATGCTTCGGCAATTGGATCCATCATGTATGCCATGCTTTGTACACGCCTGCATGTCTCGTACGCTTTGAGTGCTACGAGCAGATACTCGCCGATCCAGTGAAGGTCACCGGATCGTCAGTAAAGAATATCCTTAAGTACTTGAGAAGAACTAAGGATATGTTTCTAGTCTATGGAGGTGAAGAAGAGCTCGTTGTAAGTGGTTACACCGATGCTAGCTTCCAAACAGACAAGGATGATTATAGATCGCAATCTGGGTTCGTGTTTTGCCCGAACGGAGACGCGGTCACTGGAAGAGTTCCAAGCAGGATACTTGCTGATTCTACAACGGAGGCCGAGTACATTGCTGCTTCGGAAGCTGCAAAGGAGGCTGTTTGGATCAAGAAATTCGTTTCGAGCTTGGTGTGATGACTAGTGCGACTAGTCCAATGTCTCTCTATTGTGATATAGTGGAGCCATTGCGCAAGCCAAGGAGCCAAGGTCACATCAAAAGTCCAAACACATACTTCGGCGATATCATCTCATCCGCGAGATAGTGGACAGAGGTGATGTCAAGATATGCAAAGTGCACACGGATCTCAACATAGCCAATCCGCTGACAAAACCTCTCCCTCAGCCGAAGCATGAGGCGCACACAAGAGCAATGGGTATTAGATACTTACATGATTGACTCTAGTGCAAGTGGGAGATTGTTTGTGATATGCCCTAGAGGCAACATGGAGATGTTGGATATCACGTCAATGTTTATGTATTTATGAATAAAGTGTTATTCAGTTCCATGAAATAGACATCTTGTATTGATCAATAAGTACGTGACTTATTTATGAGACTCGATATGTATGAATCTATTTCTAAACGATCCCTGATCATATGTCATATTGTTGGAACAAATATGATTCTAAGATTAGCATGTTTATTGATTGATGATCATGTCTCATAGATCATGGGTATGGAGATACCAAATAAATAAACATGGACAATGTGTTGGAGAACACATTGTTGGAAAGACCCACCATGAGACACTATAGGAATCAATGTGCCAATAGTTGGTCTCGTGTAGTGTTGGTACAAAGTCCTTAGACCTCGAGATCACCATGGATTCCAACATGTGTAGTAGCCTACTTTGGGACTACCAAACGCTATTCCGTAATCGGGTAGTTATAAAGGTAGTTTTCGGGTTTGCTATGAAACATGGAGTGGGATATGAGTGATCAAGATGGAATTTGCCCTCCTTTGGAGAGAT
Organism: Oryza australiensis; assembly: GCA_019925245.2. Lineage (NCBI taxonomy): Eukaryota > Viridiplantae > Streptophyta > Magnoliopsida > Poales > Poaceae > Oryza > Oryza australiensis. Next base: position 149,759 of record JAIFGZ020000417.1, on the reverse strand, counting down.
ATCTCTGGGCCCTCGAGGTAATGGATTATGGAAATGCATGGCCATGTTAAGTTGATTGAGGAGTCAATCAAGACAGATAATCCAATACGGTTCGAGTGAATGCTTAAGCTAGTGAAGGGATGGCACACATCTTGTCGATAGCTTAACGGTATCGTGAGGCAAAGGGATTTGTGTACACATTACAGTTCGAGCCGATATTATTCTTGTATACTATGGTGTCAATATGTGCCGCTAGGCACGCTTGGACCGGTCGGCCGAGTTGGACTCGAGCCGACAATCGGCTAAGTTAGACTATAGCCGAAACCGAGTATACCTGAACCTACGTGGTCGCACGCTTAAGGGGATAGAATATATACTCGAGTTGGACTCGGATACGGCTCGATCGGATAGGGATCCGATCGGATAGAGTCCTATGGTCTTACGACGTATGGGCGGCCGACTCTATGAGATTCGGATAGGATCCGATTTGAAATAGAGTCCCGATCGGTCACTAGTCCCGCGGCCAACTCTATATAAAGGGCGAGGGTGGAGAGCTACGACACATGAGTTGCATCGCTTTAAACCGAATCCGCAAATGAAGTCGCCGAGATCAAACTCCACGGAATCCCTCCCCACTTTCGAGCCAAACCCTAGCCTTGCATCAAGTGCTAGCACACGGTTGTTCGGCGTTCTGTCCCCGAACGTGTGGATACCGGTAGAGGCGCTGCCACGTTGCGCGCGTTGATCGGTCTGTGGAGGAATCGGCTGCGGTTGAGCGATCGAGCAAGGCGCGAGAACACGCCGGACGACTCGGACGTGGCCGCGGCATCTCGCACCTGGCTGATTGGTGAATCGGGCTCGGCTCTGCCATGGAATTGGGCTACACCGCTCCGGATCGGATAGCCCCGATTGGCCGTTTCCGCCGCACACTCCAATCGGTTACGATCTATCGGCCCTTACTTGCAAGTGTTCCTGGTTTGCGCGGTTAAAAGTTTTTGTTTTCGGCTAGCGTAGCCTCCGCGTAACCCTTCAATATGATTCTAAGATCGGCATGTTTATTGATTGATGATCATGTCTCATAGATCATGGGTATGGAGATACCAAATCAATAAACATGGACACATGTGTTGGAGAACACATTGTTGGAAAGATCCACCATGAGACACTACAGAATTAATGTGCCATTAGTTGGTCTCGAGTAGTGTTGGTACAAAGTCCTTAGACCGAGATCACCATGGATTACAACATGTGTAGTAGCCTACTTTGGGACTACCAAACGCTATTCCGTAATGGGTAGTTATAAAGGTAGTTTTCGGGTTTGTTATGAAACATGGGGTGGGATGTGAGTGATCAAGATGGAATTTGCCCCTCCTTTGGAGAGATATCTCGGGCCCCTCGAGGTAATGGATTATGGAAATGCATGGCCATGCTATGTTGATTGAGGAGTCAATCAACGCATGATAATCCAATACGGTTCGAGTGAATGGTTAAGCTATTGAAGGGATGGCACACATCTTGCCTATAGCTTAACCGGTATCGTGAGGCAAAGGGATTTGTGTACACATTACAGTTCGTAGTCGATATTATATTCTTGTATACTATGGTGTCAATATGTGCTTCTAGGCGCCGCTGTTGACAGTCGGCGAGTTGGACTCGAGCCGACGGTCGGCTAAGTTAGACTATAGCCGAAACCAAGTATACCTGAACCTACAAGGTCGCACGCTTAAGGGGACAAGAACAGGCATTCGAGTTGGACTCGAATACGGCTCGATCGGATAGGGATCCGATCGGATAGAGTCCTATGGGCTTACGACGTATGGGCGGCCAACTCGTGAGATTCGGATGAGATCCGATTCAAAATAGAGTCCCGATCAGCCACTAGTCCCAGTCGGCCAACTCTATATAAAGGAGGGAGGGCCGGAGAGCTACGGCACGTCAATAGCATCGCATTGAACCGAATCCGCAACGAAGTCGCCGAGATCAATCTCCACGGAAACCCTCCCCACTTTCGAGCCAAACCCTAGCCTTGCATCGCGTGCTAGCACACGGGTGTTCGGCGTTCGTCCCCGGATGTGTGATACGGTAGAGGCGCCGCTACGTTGTGCGCCGTTCATCGCCGTGGAGGAATCGGCTACGGTCGAGCGCATCGGAGCGAGGCGCGAGAACACGTCGGACGACTCGGATCGGCTACGGCATCTCGCGAATCGGCTGATTGGCGAATCGGCTATCTCCTGGTATCGGTTGTCGGCTTGCGGGAATCGGCTACACTGTTCCAGATCGGATAGCCCTGATTGGCTAATTCCGCTGCATACTCCAATCGGTAACGATCTATCGGCCCTTGCTTGCAAGTGTTCCTGGTTTGCGCGGTAGAAAATTTTTGTTTTTCAGCTAGCGTAGCCTCCGCGTAACCCTTTAGGGAGCACGGTGCATCTTGATGAAATTCAAGGAACTCCAGAAAATATTTCAGCTACCACTAGACCACAACAAGGTTGATAAGATGTTGTACAACATGTTGTGGATATATCAGTCCCACGTAGGTCTGAAAGATCACGTCGTGCGTCACAAAGGTACAAAGGCACGGAACAGCGTGATATATCTTTGTTAGACAACGATGAACCTAAGACCTATGAAGAAGCGATGGTGGGACCAGATTCCAACAAATGGCCCCGAGCCATGAAATCCGACATAGAATCCATGTATGATAATCAAGTTTGGTACTTGGTTGATCCGCCCGATGGTGTTAAAATCATTGAGTGTAAATGGGTTTTTAAGAAAAAGACATATATGGATGGAAATGTTCACATCTATAAAGAGCGATTGGTGGCGAAAGTTTTCAAGCAGATCCAAGGTGTTGATTATGATGGAACATTCTTGCCCGTCGCAATGCTAAAGTCTATGTGGATTATTCTAGCGATTCGCATATTTTGATTATGAGATATGGCGAGATGGATGTCAAAATGACTCTCCGAATGAAAACGTAAGCGAGATGTGTATATGATACAACCTAAAGGTTTTGTCGATCCACAATCGCCCGAAAAGATTTACAAGCTGCATAAATTCATTTATGGATTAAAGCAAGCATCTTGAAGTTAGAATATTCATTTTGATGAGGTAATCAAAGGGTTTTGTTTTATAAAAACTGAATAGGAGGCTTGTGTATACAAAAAGGCCGTGGAAGCGCACTTGTTTCCAATCCTATATGTGGATGACATATTGTTGAATGGAAATGATATTCCCGCTAGAATCCATGAAGTCTTCATTAAAAATAGTTTTTTCATGAAAGACTTAGGGGAGGCAAAGATATATTCAGGCATTAAGATCTATAGAGATAGATCTAAGAGGCAAATTGGATTAAGCCAAACTACATACATTGACGAATTGTTGAAAATGTTCAACTTGCATGAATCCAAGAAAAGGTTTCATGCCAATGTTGCATGGCATTAATCTCAAGCAAGAATCGTGTCCTATGACACCCGATGAGCGGAGTAAAATGAATATGGTTCCATATGCTTCGGAATAGGATCCATCATGTATGCTATGGTTTGTACACGTCCCGATGTGTCAATCGTACGCTTTAAGTGCTACAAGTAGATACTAGTCGGATCAAGGTGAAGGTCGTTGGATTGCCGTAAAGAATGTGCTACGAGCAGATACCAGCCGAATCTAGGTGAAGTTCACTAGATTGCCTTAAAGAATATTCTTGAATACTTGAGAAGAAGTAAGGATATGTTCCTCGTCTATGGAGGTGAAAAAGAGCTCGTTGTAAATTTTTACACCGATGCTAGCTTCCAAACAGGATAAAGATGACTATAGGTCACAATATGGGTTTGTGTTTTGCCTAAACAGAGGCGCAGTCAGCGAGAAGGACACTGTTGCTGATTCTACAACGGAGGACAAGTACATCGCTACTTCTAAAGCTGCAAAGGAGGTTGTTTGGATTAAGAAATTTGTTTCGGAACTAGGTGTGGTGACTAGCATTGCTTTGACCAATGTCTGTCTATTGTGATAATAGCGGAGCCATTATGCAAGCTAAGGAGCCTAGGTCACATCGAAGTCCAAACACATTCTTCGGTGAAACCATCTCATCCGCTAGATAGTGGACGAGGTGATGTGAAGACATGCAAAGTGCACACGGATATAAATATTGTTGATCTGTTGACAAAGCCACTCCCTCAGCCTAGGCATGAGGCACATACCAGAGCAATGGGTATTAGATACTTACATGATTGACTATAGTGCAAGTGAGAGATTGTTAGTGATATGCCCTCGAGGCAACATGAATATGTTTATGTATTTACATTGTTTGTGATATGACCTAGAGGCAACATGGATATGTTGGATATCACAGTCAATGTTTATGTATGAATGAACAAAGTGTTTCCATTCCATGAAATATACAACTTGTATTGATGAATAAGTATGTGACTTATTCATGAGACTCTTTATGTGATATGAATCTATTTATAAATAATCCCTGATCATATATCATAAGTGTGGAATGAATATGATTATAAGATCAGCACGTCTATTGATTGATGATCATGTCTCATGGATCATGGTATGGAGATACCAAATCAATGACGTGAATACATACATGTTGGGATTTAATGTGCCATTAGTTGGTCTCAAGTAGTGTTGGTGCAAAGTCCTTAGACCCGAGATCATCATTGACGCCAAGATGTGTAATGGCTTACTTAGGGACTATCAAACACTACACCATAACTGCTTTAGTGTAGGGGGTGTCACCCGGGGTAGCACTCGGACTAGAGTTGAAGTCGAGCCGGAGTCGGATTGCAAGTCTTCGGGATGTGGTCGGGAGCTCGACCTCCCATCGGGGTTGGCTGCCCCGACCTTCCCCAGTCCAACCTCGGACTCCTTTCTCGACCTTGTGTTTATGAGAAATTCGATTCCCACACACCGGCTCCGAGAGGTTTGCTTTACTCTAGTGCAGGTCTAAATTGGTTGCCTTTGGTGAATTGAGGGGTACCGGTGGTTTGATCCCGTAACCAACAAGAAACAGGAAATAGGTATTAAGTTGAAATTAGATCCTACCGTATCGGCTGAAGACATCAATAAACATATAATTGTTAGTCCAAAGTACATTTATACTAAGTGATTGGGATAGATCGGCAGCATGCCGAGACAATATAAATCACTTAGGCCAAATGCGCATTAGAATAATAATTATCTCAGTATTGATAACCTAGCCGATCTGCAGATCTAATATGAATCGGCTAAAACTTCGATACATTTTATAAAAAGATATTAATCTAATCTAAATACACTAAATCTAGATCAATCGTACATTAGCATAGTTTGAGAGATTGATATTGGCTTAGGACATTTAAATAGATTAATATCTTAATATAAAAGGCGGTTTTAATATATCTAATAGCGATTAAAACTAAAAGATAACTAAAACAGATAAGGCTGGCTGAAACTCCAGCTGTCTCTAATGATAAACTTTTAACTAATCATATCTTAATAGTTCTAAGAGCGACTTAATAGGTCGATTAGATGCAGCATTAAGTATAAAAGGAAATATTAGATCTGCATGAGTCAATGTGAATCCCTTCAGATGGTAGACATGACATATAATCTAACTCAACCCCCGGATCTAGCCCAATCGGCTGCTATCTCCAGAAATAAACCAGCCAATCGCAGGATAGATCTAGGTATTGCTCTACATTATAGACCGTGTATGATAAATTGCGTAGTTTATAACCTCAAAACTAGAGTATCATGACGATGGAAGCACTAATTCCGACGATGAAACCAGTAATGACAAGGAATTACCTTGTTCGGAGATCAAAACCGATGTTATCTGAGCAAGAGCAAGAACTCGTCTGACATAAAAAGGGTGGCGATGCGCCAAAATTGATTGGTTGTATGTTGGTTGATATCTTTACAAAGAGCCCTCGGGTCTTATTTATACCTAGGCATAATGATACCTGTGTAGGACACGGTTTCTACCTTATCTACTATTTACAGTACGACAATATCTCGGGATGTAGTCTCATGCCGCATTACAACAGAATACTTAATAACTTCCTATTTTACGATACAATTGTCGTTACAGACCTTATCCATAGATGGCAATATCTTTAATGCACAATTTGGAGATCGAATCCAACACTTCATCTTCAAGTTTCCTTTCGGGTCCGGCTCCACTTCTATCTCAACTCGGAATCGACTATCGGCTAACTTGGTCCGATTTGGACTTAGCCGATGGGTTTCACGCCCGATTCGAACTCACACACGCCTCTGTCTCTCCGCAGATTGCGCTCCTGATCCGATTCCGCTTCAATCTTGGCCCCGAACTCGAGGATTTGGTTACCAAATTTGGTCGTTAACACATGCCCCCAAGTCCGTGATATGATAGTATTGCGGATTTGAGGCAGTTCAACTCCCGTGCAACTCTAGGTTGAATCTGTTTTGGCCGTCATGAAAAACTCTTTAAATAACTCCCTCCTTGCGCCGAACCAAGCCATGCCGTCGCTTTGCAACCTTAAGCCCTAGCCAAAAAAACCTTCCGTCTCCTCGGCGACCCCGTCGAACCGAAGGGCGACCTCATCGGCGAACCCCTCTCGTGGTGGTAATGCTCTCCATTGATGGCGTCTTCAAGCACTCGCTCCGACATGGCTCGGCGAATACCCCGAGGTAAGTTTCATTAGGCAGAGTAGCCCCTTACTTCTGCAATTTGGCTTTTCACCTTCCGTAATCATCTTGTTCTTCTATTCTTTCATTTGTAGCACCTTGCTCACCAAATCGCTATCCCGCACCTTCTTAGTCCCAATCGTTCTTATTAGGGCCGATCGGCAACTTAGACCCGAGTGAATTCATCAATGCCGAAACAAACCGGATTCCGTTTAGATTTTCCACCCCGATCCGGACCATTGGTCCGGTGCTTTCAAGTCTTGGCCTTCAACGGACAAATCTTGGGCCCGTACCTAAGGATGTTGGCTAGGCAACAAACTCATTTGACCGAGCTAGGTATAAGCCGTGCCTAGCTTTGACAATAGCCGACATGCCCAAGGACGAGCCCCTCCTATCGGCGCAACCTACTTCCGGTCCGATACACTGAATGCATTTTTATTTAGACAAGGGCCGATGACGCCAACTCTCTTGGATATTGTAATGTCACGGGGCTGGACATAACCTCCACAATCGACCTAGCCGGCCTCGGCATCAAATGCACTCATAATTTCAAGACCAAGAGCATAGGTGGTCGGAGCGGTTTTATATCGATGAACATGAAAGATGGTCCAATCTCCAAGAGAGAACATGCACTTTCCTCCCGATGTGGCTAAAAAAATTGTATTATGTGGATCAAGCCGTGGCCGACTAGCAACCGGCAACACGTAGCCGAAGCCACAGTGAGCAAGAAGCAAATCCCTAAGGAAAATACCCGCTTGGCTACTTGTACCAAATGTTAAGTAGTGCATCGGCTAAGCCGGCTTCCAAGCAAGCCGTTAGTACGAGGGCCCCGGTGGCTGCTGCACGTGGTTAAATCTTCGCATCTATCGGGTTGCGAGAAGGCGCCCCACTAGAATCCGAATTCCCCCGATCCAGCCACAGCTCGAAGATGACGAAGAAGTGACCACCCGCCGATGCCCGTCGTATGGGGAAACAGCGGCAACTTATCCGGATCCAAGCCGACAGCCGATCATTTCAAAAATTGGTTTGACAATCGTACAGCGGCTTCCCATGTAGCTCGAGGATATGGTTTGCTTACGAAGACTTCGATAGATTCGAACTCCGGACGATCTTCGGCTAGACGAGCTCAATTCAAGTATACGAAAAACCGAGGGAGATTTATATATTGGCCATAACACCTTGCATCCTCCCCGTCGGCATCCACCAAGGGCGCAACATCCGAAGTCCTACGAATTTTATCATCCGATGGTGGCTGCAGACAACTTGGCATGGGCCAACGCCGATCGGCCTCTTTTATTCAAACAAGATCTAGGCCGAGGGCAAAATCGAAGGAGACATCATGATGCATCGGCTGCTCAACATCCCCTGGTCCCTTCGGGTAGAATCGACAACATTGACTTGGCGGTGACGAGGACAACGTCTTTAGCCGATGGTGGAATGAGTGGAAGTGGCACTTGTTTCATCAATCGGCTTCAATGTACTTGACCATCGTCGATCCGGAGATAACCCCATCGGTAAGTATCTTCTCTTTTTAGTTCCCTTCGGCCATTACTCGTATATTTGACTAACCATGCTTCATTCTTTTGCGAGACAACCGATGCCTCCCCCACACGCAAGCAACACAGAGTAGCAATCCTCTATGCTCCCGGCGTGTTGTCCGACGGCTGCGGGCGGCCCCATAGATCATCGACACCCGTGAGCCGTTGCATCGGCGTAAGAAGGCAAAACCGTCGGCCGCTGCTACCCCGGCTACGAGAAAGAAACGGGCTTCGAAGAAGCCAAAACCAACTCCACTACTACTTGCCTCCAGTCGATCCAGATATGGACGCAATCCAGAAGAAGAAATTAGGGACGAGGAGATGGACCGGCTATCGACGCTGCCATAGCCAAAACGAGCTCTTCAAACAAATATGCCCGCACTCCATCGGCTGAACAAACCATTGAAAAGACTCCGAGCCCTCCGAAGCACGCCCTCGTTCTCACAACCGGTGAACACCTTTCATTATTTGATCTTATCACCTTTTCCAAGTTTATGCTTCATCGGCCGTCTATGTCTGTAGGCGAAAAAACTGGATGCCAAGAAGAAAACGACTCCTCCTCCCGCGGTAAGTTCTACCATCCTTCATTTTCCTCTTATCAACACAGCCGATTTCTGACTTGTAACTTTTTTCAGCCTCCTCGTGCTCCAACACTTGACCCCACGTATCGAGCGAGCACATGCCAGCGGCTGCAGGTGGTGGTGATGCCGAAGAAGTGGCTACCTCAGTCCCAGTTATTCAAGTAAGTTCTGTTCAACTTCATACATCAGCTTATAAGTTTTGTCGACTCTTCTAACTGTCTTCTGTCTTGCAATAAGTAGCCGATCATTTGGACTTCGACCTTTTAGAGTTTCTGGACCCTGATGAGGATGATGACAAGGCCATGGTGCTGTCGGAAGAGGACCTACGGGCTACCCTGTCGGACATAGCCAAACGGCTAGAGTGCTCTCTTGACTTTTTGGTCACCGACTGCGGCTCCATCCGTAGTCGGTTTGAAGACGCGTCCAGATCGGCCGCGATCAGGTGGCCAATACCATCGCACTGTGCACCTTCATGGAAGCGCACGGCACAAGTTCGAACGAGCCAAGCGAGAATAGCCCGATCACCGAGAGAACCAAGCGCCGGAGGCCACCATCAAAGCCAGCCAACAAGAAATCGAAACCGCCGAAAAGGCCAAGTTCGATGCCTTGAAGACTGAGCCAATTGCTGAGCTTGATCGGCTTCGCAAGCGTCGGGAGGAACTGGTAGCCGAACTTGTTAGCAAAGCGAGTCTCTTACCTTATCCCTGTTGTTCAGATGGCGCATCGTCGCAGAGCCCCAGCAGCTCCTGAGAACATGCCAGAGCCTAACCCTTCCACCCAAGCTAAAGTCATGGCTTTGCAGACCAAGCACTGCAAGCTATCGCCAACAACCATGGACAGGCACGGAGGATCAAACCTCGGCAAATTTATGAGGGCAAAGCCGCGACATTCTCCTCGGCAATTGAACCCATGGACGCTGAAGATTGGCCGAGGGTAATAGAAAAGAAGTTGACTCTCGTCCGGAGTACGGAAGCGACGAGTCATCTTCCCCACCAATCGGCGGGAAGGACCCGCAAGTGGCTGGTGGGACACCTACAAGGAAACACGGGCTGAAGATGCCGGGTGAACCCACTTGGGAAGAGTTCACAGCTGCCTTCCGTGAAAACTTCGTACCTGCTGCAGTTAGGAGGATGACGAAGAACGAGTTCTGTAGGCTACGCCAAGGCAACACCATGGTACAAGAGTACCTTAACAAGTTCATGCAACTTGCACGTTACTCCACAAGCGACCGGCAAACGAAGAAGAGAAGATGGACAAGTTTATTGAAGGACTAAACGACGAGTTAAGAGGACCGATGATCGGTCGTGACCATGCTAGCTTTCGAGCCTCATCAACAAGGTCGTAAGGCTTGAGCATGACCAAAGGACGGTTGAAAACAACCGGAAGAGAAGGCTTGCAATGGCCCGCCCAATTCAAGGAACGCCCGCTGACCCAAAGGAGCAACCCCGTCGGGTTGGAAGCCCGCCATTGTAGCAACCAATCGCCTGCGCCGCACCGGCAACGTGTGAGCCACTGCAACACCGTCTCGCACTCCGGCACCTACCTTGGCATCCCGGGAGCCAGGAATGTCAACTGCTTCAATTGCGGAGAGTTTGGGCATTACGCCAACAAGGTGCCCTAAGGCTGCGCACCCCTAACCGCACCGGAGCCAATGCCATTGCGGTACGAGGAACCCCCGCTCCGCACTGGCGCTGGTTTGTTCGAACGCCCCAACCAAAGGAAGCTACAACTGGATTCCGCCGTGGTCAAGTCAACCATGTGTGTGCTTGAGGAAGCTCGGGAGGACCAAAGCGTGCTAATGGGTATGTTTTCTATCCATTCCGCACTGCTTAAAGTTTTGTTCGATTTGGAGCTTCACATTCATTTATATCGTCAAGAATAAGCAAAGAGCACAAATTGTCTCGAGTAGACCTTAAGAGACCCATGGTAGTTCACTCACCCGGGAAGATGTGACCATACCCCATGCGTGCATCAATGTGCCCATTCAGATCAAGGACATGGTATTCCTGTCCAACCTTATGGTTTTGCCGCCCCAAACCATGGACGTCATACTAGGAATGGATTGGTTAACCAAGAACCAAGGGGTACTAGATTGTGGACGAAGAGAAGTTACCCTATCTACCCCATGGGGATCACCGATGACGGTAGCCATGGATCAAGACGCTATGCTCGTGGCCAGAGCTACGGGAATATTCACCATGCTACCCATAGATGGAATGCTAATAATCAGGACTACCGGATGTATTTCTGAAGAACTACCAGGAATGCCCCGCCAGACCGAGACATAGAGTTCATTATTGACCTCATGCTTGGTACCGCCCCCATAGCTAAGAGACCCTACCGGATGCCGGTGAACGAATGGAGGAACTTAAGAAGCGAGATAAGGGAACTGCGAGAGAAAGGCCGTTTTGCAGCCCTAGTTCTTCACCGTGGGGAGCCTCGTATTGTTTGTTAAGAAAAAGGACGGAAGCATGAGAATGTGCATAGACTATCGATCATTGAATGAGGTTACCATTAAGAACAAGTACCCGTTACCTCGGATCGACGACTTGTTCGATCAACTCAAGGGAGCCCGAGTGTTCTCAAAGATCGATCTTCGATCGGATACCATCAACTAAAAATCCGGACCGAGGATATACCCAAGACTGCGTTCTCTACACGCTACGGCTTGTACGAGTTCACGATAATGTCTTTTGGGCTGACCAATGCCCCGCCTCATGAACCTCATGAACAAAGTATTTATGGAATATCGGACAAGTTCGTGGTAGTGTTCATCGATGATATCCTCATCTACTCCAAGGACGATGAAGAACATGCGGAACATCTACGCTTGGTACTAGAGAAGCTGCGAGAGCATCGGCTATATGCCAAATTTAGCAAGTGTGAATTTTTGCTTAAGGAAGTAGCTTTTCTTGGACATGTCATATCGGCGGAGGCGTAGCGAGACCCCACCAAGGTCGAAGCTGTTACCAAATGGAAAGCACCCCGAGTCGGTAACGAGAGGTTAGAAGTTTCTTGGGATTGGTTGGACAATACCGACGGTTTATAGAAGGATTTTCTAAGATAGCCCGACCCCCGACCCAACTATTGAAGAAGGAAAAGAAGTATGCATGGGTCGAGCAAGTCAATAGGCATTTGACTAGCTCAAAGAAAAGTTAACCACCGCCCCAATCTTAGTCCTCTGGACAACCTAGGAAAGACTTTGTTATATATTGTGATGCATCTCGACAAGGATTAGGAGGTGTATTGATGAAAGATGGAAAGGGCGTGGCTTATGCCTCGAGACAAGCTGCGACCTCATGAGGAGAACTATCCCACCCATGACTTAGAATTGGCCGTAGTAGTGCATGCCTTGAAGATTTGGAGGCACTACCGATCGAAACCACTGCGACATATACACGGACCACAAGAGCTTAAAGTATTTCTTTACCTAGACAGATCTTAACCTACGCCGAGAGAAGATAGCTGGAACCGATCAAGGACTATGACCTAGAAATCCATTACCACCTTGGTAAGGCCAATGTTGTAGCGACGCTTTGAGCCGCAAAGCCCAAAGTGCAACCAACTAAGGATGGAATATATGGCCAACGAGCTTCAAGAAGAGATAGCTCGGCTTAACTCAGCGATTGATTCCTCATGGGCAACCGAGTTCGCGGAGATACAACCTCTCCTACAAAGTCGGACTAAGGGAGCCCGGAAGGATTGTGAGAAAGTCCGGCTAATCAAGGAACGCATGGCTAAAGGACTAGCCAAGGAATTCACGGCCAACGACGATGGAACCCTATGGTATCGAAAAAGATATACGTACACGAGAAAGGCGGATTGAGGAAGCTAATCTTGAAGGAAGCCCATGAGTCGGCATACTCGCTACACCGGGCAGCACCAAAATGTATCGGGATTTGAAACGGAATACGGTGGCCTAACATGAAAAGAGACGTAGCGGAATACGTGGCCGTATGTGATGTATGCCAACGAGTTAAGGCCGAGCATCGGCGGCGGTAGAATTGCTGCAACCACTCGGAATCCCCGAGTGGAAATGGGACGAAATAGGCATGGACTTTATAGTGGGACTACCCAAAACCACTACCGGATACGATTCCATTTGGATGATCGTAGATAGATGACCAAGACCGCGCGATTTATCCCGGTCAAGATTCGGTATAAGCGCCAAATTGCGAAGCGTACATGTCTAGAATTGTGTGCCTACATGGAGTACCCATAAGGATTGTGTCGAGGCAGTGGCACTCAATTCACATCTCACTGGATAAATTCCACGGGCGTTGGGAACTCACCTCGCCTTGATGCGCTTACCACCCTCGGACGAGATGGACAAGCCGAGAGGACAAACCAAGTCACGAAGGATATGCTAAGAGCTTTGCGCTCGATTTTACTATGGTGGGAGAAATGCACTGCCTACGCAAAATTCTCCTATAACAACGGCTACCGAGCTAGTTTGAAGATGTCACCGAACGAGGCCTTGTTTGGACGAAGATGTCGCACTCCGTTGATGTGGTCGGAGATCGGCGAACGAGCCGTATTTGGGCCAGACATCATTAGAGAAGTCGAAGAGAAAGTTCGGCGATAAGAGATCGGCTTAAGGTAGCCCGAGCTCTCGCAAAAGAGCTATGCGGACACTCACCGAAGGGAGTTGTAATTCAAAGTAGGTGACTTTGTGTACCTTAAAGTTTCGCCACTAAGAGGAACTAGGAGGTTCAAGGTTAAAGGAAAAGCGGCGCCAAGATATGTTGGACCCTTTCCGATAAGCGCCAAAAGAGGCGAAGTGGCCTATCAAGCTGGACCTACGGAAAATCTTTCCGATGTGCACCCTGTCTTTCACGTATCACAACTAAAGAAATGTTTGCGAGTACCGGAAGAACAAATCCCCTCGAAAGATGTCCTTATCGGCAAAGACCTCACATACCCGAACATCCAAGTAAAGATTTTGGATGAAGCGAGAAAAAGACTAGGACCAAACGTGGCGAATGTACAAGGTACAATGGAGCAATCACACCGAAGATGAAGCCACTTGGGAAAAAGAAGACTTTTTGAAGACCAGTACCCGAACCTATTCCGCGTATGGTAAGAAATCTCGGGGACGAGATTTATTGTTAGGGGGAGTAGGTTTGTAACGCCGAAAATCGAAGAATTTAAAAACCAAAAATTAAAAATCGAAAGTTACAAAAACTTTTCGCTTTTGCTTCTTGATCGTGTTTATTGCTTCTTATTTGCCACTTGGTTGCATAAATTTATATGTGAGCGATTCATCTCGGTGTTTGAGAAAAACCAAATGATTTGGATTTCCGTTGGGAGAAAAATCTCGGAGTTTAAAGTTAGGAATTTTAAAATAAAATAGGAAAAGGGTGTGGATTCACAAAAATATGTACTTGGGAAATATTAATTAGAAGATGGGCAATAAAATATTTTAAAGCAAAGTCTAGAAATTAGTTGGAATTAAAATTGTGATTTATGAATTTAAGAAAAAGGAATAAATTAAATAAGGTGACATATATTTTTAAATAAATTAAAGTGGGTGAACAGTTTGAAAATATATTCTTAAATTAATTTTGGGTATACTAGATTTTTATTTTGAATTTTTAGAGCGAAAGAAAATGGGAATTGGAAAATGGAATTGAAAATCGGAAAAATCGAAATGGCACGAGTTCATTATGTCATAAGGTGTTCGACGCCATACCGGCCCCGGCCTCGCGCCCGCCGCGCGTGCCGTCGTCCGCACCCTCGTGCGTGCTCGCCACGCGCCACGCGCCGCGCCGTGCCACGCCCGGCCCCGGCCGCCCGCAAGCCTCGCACGCCGCGCCCCGGTCCCGACCGCGCCGTGCACCACGCGCCGTGCCACGTACCCGGCCCCTCCCGCGCTCGCCCGCCACCCGTCGCCATCGTACCACGACCCCGCCCGTGACCACGCCCGCGCACGGCCCGTGCGTCACCCGCATTCCCGCGCCGGTCCCGCTCGCCCGCGCCGCGTGCTCCATCGCCGTACCGTGCGCGGTCCCCTTCTCCCTCTCCCCCCCCGGCCGCGCCTATAAAAGAGACCCCCTCTATTTCTCCCACCTCGTCGCCGTCCCTTGCCGTTTCCCCTCGTCGTTCCCTCGCCGCAACCCTAGCTCCCGAGTGCCGCAAACCTGAGCGCCATCCCCTCCCGCGAGCGTCCACCGCCGTGCGCCAGTGCCCCACCGCCTCCCCTTGCCGTCGCCGTCGCCGGTAAGCCCCGAGCCGCCACCCCTCTCCTCGCTTGCACCGGTCGCTGGCCGGAAACAGAGAAGAAAAAGGAAGGGAGTAGCCGGTCGAGGAGGCTATAGGGTAATGAATAGTAAACAGAGAAAAAGAAAAGAAATAAGAAGAAAAAGGGAAAAGGAAAAAAACAGGAAAATTTTGAAAAAAATAGGAAAAGTATTTAAGAAATATTGTTTGGGAAAATATTTGGGCAAAAATATATTGTTTTCTCGTGTATTTTCTCGGTACCAATTCGGAAATAGAAATCGGATTTTTTTTCGAAGATTTTGTTTCCCGTCGTTTAATCCGGATTTTGTTTATTTATTTTCTGCCATTAAAAATGTGTTTCTTTTAGTGCTCGAACCTCCAAAACCCCGAGCACAAAACCCCCCTTGATTAGCATTTCCAAATTTATTTTCTTAATTAAATGCGATCGACGTTTTGCGAAAACCCTAGGGCATCAAACTTGTTTTAACTCGGAATTTATCCTAACAACTTTCGTCCGAACTCGAGTAGAATTTTAGGCTAAACGTTTGGAGTCGTTTTTATGGTTCTTTTCGATCTCTCGGTATTTTATTGAATTTTGATGGAATTCAATTGATCTTTCGCATGTACGGATAGCAACCGAGGGAGCAAGCACTGACTACGTTGAAGACCACGGCCAACAAGTGTGCGAGCAAGGCAAGTCAACACATCCCTTTGAACATATTGATCCTACTTTGCGAAATGATGTTGATTTCAATTATAAATTGCATGCTATACACAAATGAGTCCTATACTTGATATACCCTGCCTTGATGTTGATTACCATTAGAATTATTCTTTGTAACCTTCGATGTGATATGACTGGAGGCTAACTTCGGCAAAATGCTTAGCCCTGCTTATACTAGATTCTTGCATACTCATGATTTTACAAATAAGCCTCGTGCTTGGGAAACTATCTTTGGGAAGGTAGTTGAGATACGGCAGGTGGATACATGAGCACCACATTGCCTTGATCATGTTGGAAATAGTTTTGATGGAAAAATGAAAATACAAACCAATGTTTTCAGACTGGGGCGGATGGATGGATTTGGATGGTTTCTTGATGTGATCCCGCTAGGGTTTAGTCCCGATCTTTTGATGAGAGGTGGAGGATAACTCGATTGGGGAATAGAGGCAACGTTCACGGCCCGACTACAACCGTCCAAGGACGATGCGCCTTAGCAACCGATACACCGTCTCCAATGTTTGACGCGATCTTGCGGTGCGCGACAACCCGGCCACTAGGGCACTCGTCCTGCAAGCAATCGAAGAACAAGCAAGAACAAGTAAAACAAGCACTGAAATTGCTATATATTAAGATGAAAGATTCAATCTGAATACACGATATGGTGGAGTTCCGAAGACAAACGAGACGGACGGTCCTAGCCGACACGCGCGCTGTGTGCAAGTAGCAAAGGCTAACTCTAATCAACAAAACCCACCCTTCTTGGTGGCGGCTGAAGGATTAAGTAGAGGGGAGAGACGACCACAGGGGTGCCGGAGTCGTGCTAAACCCTAGGACGCGCCCCTAATGGGCCCAACTTGATACACGGCCCATTGGGCCAAAAGAGGTGACGCAGCATCAAAGATAGAAAACATTCGGTAGAAAAAGAACAATTGCGGCCGCTCCAGGACAGATATTGACATGGGGCTGGATCCATTTGAAAGTAGACTTGATAACCTTTCCATCAAGTACTTGCACGCCCAAATCGGAGTTTGCATGAAGTCGTGGCGGCCGTTAGAACTTGGCACTGTGCTGCAGTCCGAATCCACCCCGTGCAAATCCTCTTCCGTTGGATCCTCTCCATCGTTTCTGAGTAAAACAAAAGTGCACGCGCCTCCGGGGTATAAAGAAGAGGAACATAAACTTAAGAATGAACTCACGATGGTTGAGTTGACGTGCACGGCGGGTTATTGGGCCATGAAGTTGTACGTGTGGAGGCGTGGATGTATCGGTAGTATTGATGTCCTCATCATCCTCCCCTTCTTGCATTGGAGTCATCCTCGACTCAAGCTCATCTTCGTCTCCCAAATATGGCTTTAAATCTGCAACGTTAAAAGTGGGACTAACCCCAAAATCTGCAGGGAGATCAAGCTTGTATGCATTTTCATTAATTTTTTCAAGCACTTTAAAAGATCCATCAGCTCTAGGCATCAACTTAGACTTTCGCAAATCAGGAAACCGTTCCTTTCGCAAATGTAACCAAACCAAATCACCAGGTTCAAAATTCAATTGATGTCTACCTTTGTCACCAGCAAGCTTATAGTTAGCATTCATGCGCTCTATGTTTTCTTTAGTTGTTTCATGGAGTTTTAACATCAACTCAGCACGTTGTTTAGCATCAAAATTCAGTTTTTCGAAGATGGCAAAGGCATTAAATCAATAGGAGCACGAGGCAAAAATCCATAAACAATCTCAAAAGGGCACATCTTTGTAGTGGAATGCAACGAACGATTGTATGCAAATTCAATATGAGGCAAACATTCTTCCCACATCTTAATATTTGACTTTAAAACAGCCCTTAACATAGTAGACAAAGTCCTATTCACAACTTCGGTTTGCCCATCAGTTTGGGGATGACAAGTAGTAGAAAACAAAAGCTTAGTCCCCAATTTAGCCCACAAAGTTCTCAAAAAATGGCTGAGAAATTTAGTGTCACATCTGAAACAATGGTGTTTGGCACACCATGCAAGCGAACAACCTCTCGAAAGAACAAGTCGGCAATATGAGTAGCATCATCGGTTTTATGACATGGTATGAAATGTGCCATTTTAGAAAACCTATCCACAACCACAAAAATGCTATCTCGCCCCCTCTTGGTCCTAGGTAAGCCCAACACAAAATCAATTGAAATATCTTCCCAAGGAACACTAGGAACAGGTAGAGGCATATATAAACCATGGGGGTTTAAGCGTGACTTAGCCTTTTGACATGTCGTGCAGCGAGCCACAAATCGCTCCACGTCTCTTCTCATCCTTGGCCAAAAGAAATGGCTAGCAAGGATGTCCTCCGTCTTCTTGGCACCAAAATGCCCCATCAACCCACCGCCATGCGCTTCTGCGGCAACAACAAACGAACGAGCTAGCTGGAATGCATAGCTTGTTAGATCTAAAAATAAACCCATCATTGAAGACAAATCTGTTCCATGTCCTTCCATCCTTACGGTGCAACAACACGTCTTTAAAATCATCATCATTCACATATTGGGCTTTGATTGTTTGAGGCCAAAGATTTTGTAGTCAAGTTGTGTCAACAAAGTATATCTCCTAGACAAAGCATCGCAATGATATTCTCCTTTCCCTTCTTGTGTTTAATGACATAAGGAAAAGATTCAATAAATTCAACCCATTTAGCATGCCTACGATTCAGGTTGCCTTGACTACGAATATGTTTTAAAGATTCATGATCGAATGTATGACAAATTCCTTGGGCCATAAATAATGTTGCCATGTTTCGAGTTCTCACAAGAGCATACAATTCTTTATCATAAGTAGAATAATTCAGAACAGGCCCACTCAATTTTCAGAAATATGCAACGGGTTTTCCCTCTTGTAGCAAAACACCACCCAATCCAATCCCACTAGCATCACATTCGAGTTCAAAGTCTTATTAAAATTTGGAAGTTGGAGGAGAGGTGCATGTGTCAACTTATCTTTTAACATGTTGAAGGCGTTCACTTGTGCGGTGCCCCACGTGAAAGGCGCTCCCTTCTTTGTAAGCTCATTCAGCGGTGCGACAATGGTGCTGAAATCCCGCACGAAGCGCCGATAGAATCCTGCAAGTCCTAAAAGCTTCGAACACGTGTGGCCGTTTTAGGAGGCGGCCAACTACGAATTGCCTCGACCTTGGCTTGATCAACCTCAATTCCTGCGGAGTAACAACATAGCCAAGAAACGATACACGATCGGTGCAAAAACGCACTTCGCAAGGTTACCAAACAAACGTGCATCGCGCAAAGCATTAAAAATAGCACGTAAATGATCAAGGTGTTCCTCTAAAGATTTGCTATAAATCGAATATCATCAAAGTATACCACCACAAATTTGCCAATGAAAGCACGCAAAACCTCATTCATCAACCTCATGAAAGTGCTAGGTGCATTAGTTAAACCAAAAGGCATCACTAACCACTCATATAATCCAAACTTAGTTTTGAAAGCTGTTTTCCACTCATCTCCCAACTTCATACGAATCTGTGGTATCCACTACGCAAATCAACTTTAGAGAAGACAGGTAGAGCCACTCAATTCATCAAGCATATCGTCTAACCTAGGAATTGGATGACGATATCTAATGGTAATGTTATTAATAGCTCTACAATCAACACACATACGCCAAGATCCATCTTTCTTAGGCACCAAAATCACCGCACAGACACATGGACTAAGAGACTCTCGTACATACCCTTTATCAAGCAACTCCGAACTTGACGCTGAATTTCCTTGGTCTCGTCGGGGTTGGTTCGTATGGCGCGCGGTTGGGTAGTGAAGCCCCGGAATCGATCGATTTGATGCTCAATTCCACGCACGGTGGCAGCCCGGCGGTACATCACGGGAAAAACATCCTCATACTCCTGCAAAAGATTAGTGACCGCAGTGGAAAAGAAACAGGTATATCCTCAAAGGAAAACAAAGCATCCTTGCATACAAAAGCATAGCATACGGTTTCAGTTGTATCCAAATTGGCAACATCGATTTAACAGCAAGCATGCAAGAACCTCTCAATTGAATCACATTTTTATTGTCGATTTAGATTCTCTCTTGTTATGTTGCACATGTTCTTTGGCTACAATCTGATTTTCACTTATAGCATGGACCCGATTCTTCTCTTTCTTAGCTCTAGCAACATCATCCTCAAAAACAGCTTCGGGGTCATGGGATGCAACACAATTTTCTTATCATGGTACATAAAAGAATATTGATTTGATCTACCATGATGCATAGAATCCATATCAAGGGCCTACCTAACAGAATATGACAAGCTTGCATAGGTACAACATCACACTCAACAACATCACGATATGCCCAATTTGCAAAATTAATACGCACCGGCTTGGTTACCTTTGCCTTACCACTTTGTTGTTTAGCCATTGAATGTGATATGGGTGGGGATGTGATTTGGTCTTGAGTGCAAGCTTCTCCACCATTTTGCTGCTAGCCAAGTTGTTGCGGCTTCCTCCATCGATGATCAAGCGGCAAGAACGCTCTTTAATGACGCACTTTGTTTGGAACAAGGTGTGCCGCTGATTTTGCTCGGCCTTCTCCATTTGTGTGCTGAGCACACGCTGCACAATGAGGCTGTCATAGCGTTCCGCAGCATCGGCACCAATATGTTCTTGTCCCCTCCTCTTTATCTGCATGGTCAGCCGCAAGCAAAGCAAGTGTATCTTCATCGAAATCACTAGCCGAGGAATACTCACCATCATCTTTTACTACCAAAACACGCTTGCGGGGCATCTGCTGGACATGCCCATAGCCCTTTAAACGGTGACATTGGACATCTCTTGTTCTTCCAGTGGATGCAACGAAGAAGCACTCGCGCGGGCTGTTGGGCTGTCTTAGTCGGTGCACTAACAGCGGGACACGTGGCTTGTCGCTGGATGGAGAAGGTGCCGACCACCGGGGTGTGGAAGATGGTGAAGGAGTAGAAGGCGTGCGTGGCAGCCATGATGTCGATTTTCCTGCGAAACATTAGTCTTGGCACTAGCACATCGTCCTGCACTTCCCTTTCAGCTTTGCAAGCAAGATGAAACAATCGAGTCATATTAGTGTAATCTTTGTAGTCCACAATGTCATAGATCTCACGGTTTAGACCACCCAAAAATCTAGCCATAGCAGCATCCTCGGACTCGTCTAAATTACAGCGAAGCATGCCCATTTGTAATTCCCGATAATATTCCTCTACACTTTTAGCACCTTGCCTCAATTGTTGCAATTTATTTAACAAATCACGTGCATAGTAAGAAGGAACAAATCTAGCCCGCATGACCCGTTTCAAAGCATCCCAAGTCTGTGGCATGTTGTTAGGATTTTTCTTGCCATGTTCTATCCACCACACGAGGCGAAAGCGTGGAACTCACTAGTAGCAGCTCTAACTCTAGAGTTCTCGGGGAATTCATGGCATGCAAATTTTTGATCAACAGCAATCTCCCATGTAATGTATGCATCGGGATCATATTTTCCATCAAAAGGAGGTATCTTAAATTTGACTTTAGAAAAAGCATCTTCATTGCGTACCTCTCGTCGGCGGTGTTCTCCCATGCCTCTACGGTTGTTACGTAGCCGACGGCGATCACGAGCGTTGCGGTCATCATGTTCGGTGTCGGTATAGTCACCATCGAAGTTGTCCTCACCGTACTCACCATCAACGTCGTCTTCATCACGCTGATCATGGCCCCGAGCATTGAGGTTATCAAAATGCCTCACAAGTGTAGCAAGGCTGGTGTCAATACGCGCGACCGATGCCTCCAACCCGGCGAGCCTGGTTGTGGCATCGATTTGTGTGGCCTCCAATTGCCCGATCTTGTCATTCGTCACTGCAGATCTGCATCAAGTCCTTGTGCCGCTTCACTTCCCTTGCAAAATGTTGTATGATGCGTCTGGTGCGTGGCGAATGGGATGCACCTTCTTCTTCCTCCGAGCCTGCCATGGTTAATATAACAAAACAAAAACGAAAACAGTTGACAAGAATTAATCCCTACAACTATTGGGGTGTGGCTACTGAAAGGCGCTCGCTCTCGCTTATCTCACAAGTTCTTACCAGTTCTTACCATGCTCACGGGAGGGGTGACGACAACCGACAAGTCGCAACCGTGGAACGAGGTGTATCGGCGCCGTAGCAACAAGGCTGTTGTCAAGCCGTAGTCGTATGTGTGGAGCTATAGGAGGGCTGAAAGTAATGCACAAGGAAGTACTAGCAACCACGTTAGTCAAAGCAAATTAAGTAAACGCTCAAGGTCGGTACCGTGCTGGTCCTAGGCTAGACGAAATAGAGGCGCGAGCCTAACCACAAAGGACGCCACAAGATACAAACCCAAACAGACACGATCACAGGAAGGTGGAGACAAAGGGGACTAAGGGGAAGGAGACAAAGGACACAAAAGGAAAGGTTCTCACGAGTCGGCCCCTTTCTTTCTTTTTTTTTGCTCTCTTTTTTTCTTTTTTTTCTCTTTTTTTGCTGTTCTCTCTCTAGTGCTGAGGAGAGAGATACGACTTTTTTTATTTTTTTATTTTTTTCACAACCAGGGGCACACTAGAACCAACCACAAAAATTCTAAGCTCAAACGGACAAAAAATGAGGCACGTGGAATTTTTCAAAGTTTTACCGAAAGGGGTTCCGAAGCTTATCGCCACGAAAACAGAATTTTGCAAGCGGAATTTGGCGATTTTAAGATTGCCGAACCCAGCATAGCAGGGAACAGACGGATGTAACTTTTTCTGTAGATGTCCGTAGATATCTTATTTGCCTAATTTCGAGCCCGTATGAGAAAGATATCACTTTGTTTTAAGGCAGACAACTCGAATCGGGTTCTATTTCCTTTCTTGCGATGGCTGGATCAAAGGCAAGACAGATTACGAGACGGAAACAGATCAAACTATCGAAGGAAAGTAATTGGTGGGTGACAGCGATGGTGGTGATGACGGCGATGGTGAAGGTGGCGGTATGTGGTGGCAAGAACTCGAAACTCTAATCGCCTAAACACTAAGACCAGCACATTGACACAACCATGCAATCGAAGACTCAACAAGCCCTAACTAAGCAGTCCTAGTAAAAAAAGGCTCAAAGGGTTTTTAGGATGGAGCTAATCTACTATTTTTTTGGCTTTTTCTGGACTATAGGAAACAAAATTAAACAACGAAGGGCAAAAAAAATCTCTCACCGATCAACCGCGCTCTGATACCAACTGATGCGATCCCGTTTGGGTTTAGTCCCGATCTTTCGATGAGAGGTGGAGGATAACTCGATTGGGGAATAGAGGCGACGTTCACGGCCCGACTACAACCGTCCAAGGACGATGCGCCTTAGCAACCGATACACCGTCTCCGATGGTTGACGCGATCTTGCGGTGCGTGACAACCCGCCACTAGGGCACTCGTCCCGCAAGCAATCGAAGAACAAGCAAGAACAAGTAAAACAAGCACTGAAATTGCTATATATTAAGATGAAAGATTCAATCTGAATACACGATATGGTGGAGTTCCGAAGACAAACAGACGGACGGTCTAGCCGACACGCGCGCTGTGTGCAAGTAGCAAAAGGCTAACTCTAATCAACAAAACCCGCCCTTCTTGGTGGCGGCTGAAGGATTAAGTAGAGGGGAGAGACGACCACAGGGGTGCCGGAGTCATGCTAAACCCTAGGACGCGCCCCTAATGGGCCCAACTTGATACACGGCCCATTGGGCCAAAAGAGGTGACACAGCACCAAAGACAGAAAACATTCGGTAGAAAAAGAACAATTGCGGCCGCTCCAGGACAGATATTGACATGGGGCTGGATCCATTTGAAAGTAGACTTGATAACCTTTCCATCAAGTACTTGCACGCCCAAATCGGAGTTTGCATGAAGTCGTAGCGGCCGTTAGAACTTGGCACTGTGCTGCAGTCCGAATCCACCCCGTGCAAATCCTCTTCCTGTTGGATCCTCTCCATCGTTTCCTGAGTAAAACAAAAGTGCACGCGCCTCCAGGGTATAAAGAAGAGGAACTTAAGAATGAACTCACCTGATGGTTGAGTTGACGTGCACGAGCGTGGGTTATTGGGCCATGAAGTTGTACGTGTGGAGGCGTGGATGTATCGGTAGTATTGATGTCCTCATCATTTCTGGGAAAGGCTAGTATCGTCCCTGGTCAATTAAGGTCCGAGCCATGACACTTATAACTTAGAGTGAACCAGTACAACCGTACTTCTCGAATGGGTATAGACCTAGCGGAGTAGATAGCCGAGCGGAGGCAGTATCCCTGCATAGTGGTTCAGGTGTAGGTGTTGAGTTAAAGGACCTACCAATGGTAGAGTGCCCGTGATTGTGATGAGACAAAAGGCCTTTATGTGAATAATAAACTGAACTTAACGATGAGTCCAATGGTAAGTGAGTTTTCTCTCTTACCCTGGGAACGCAAGAACTCCTCTCACTGCTAGGAAATGATGGCTAGAGTGCATGAGGACTTAAGTTCATGGAGCGGGTACTACCAAAGTGAGGTTATCGAAAGGCTTTGCCGTGACCGTCCCATATTGAGGGTTGAAAGCTCATTCAATGAGCGATTGCGAGTACGGTAAAGTGTACATCCACTGCAATGTGAGTAAACCAATCTATTTGAATAGCCGTGCTCATGGTTAATGAGCGACGTGACAAGTTTCTCCCGTGGCTAGACTCATAAATTTTAAAATGATGGGTTTGTATGCATAATGATTTTGTATCTTTGGTGGACTCAACTTCTCGACCTACGAGAAGGGATAGACTCCCAGAAAAAACCATGACGATCCGGAGACGGGAAACCATCCATGGTATCACAATGGATGGCAGACACAACCATCGCCGATATAATATACTCTGAAACTAAAAGTTGACTGGCTAGGTGTTAGGTTTGTGAAATGATTTGCGAAAATTGGCTTTATGCAAATAAACCACAGCCTCCCTTTGAATGACCCTATCATGTGCATCATTCCGTGTTGGTTTGCTGAGTACGTTGAGTACTCACCCTTGCTATACGCACAAACTTCAGATGGAGGAAACGAAGAACTGGAGGACCCCTATGCTTACTACCAGGATGAATGAAGACAAGGGAGTGCAATAGGTCTTAGTCCCCAGTCGTTGCCTGTGGCAATCGACATGCCGCTGCTTTCCGTCTGCTAATCTCATCTAAACTCTGATTTGGTTGAATTTGGACTAGTAGGTCCTATATGTATTGGATATTGCCTTCGGGCCTATTATTGTAATAAGTTCGATGTAAGACTATTCGTGCACTTTACACTGTAATTCGAACTGTATTCGTGGGTACCAAACTACTCGATCCAGGGATATGGTACAATGAACACGAATGATTCCCATCCTCTAAAATGGGGGTCGATAACATCCTGGCCTACCGAAAGAGATCGAGGACCAACGAGTGAAGATCAAGGCAGCCGTGTCACATTTATCCAATATGGTCAGGGCGATGAAGCCGATCCCAGGGAGAGATGCAGCCGACGCCAAGGTCATCGAAGAGATAGACGGGATTCGTCGTAAGGCGATATCAGCTATTACCAACTTCCTTTCCCGCTGAACCGATTGTAATAGATGGCTAGGAAATTCTTGAAACTCAAACTCACAACTCATCTTGTAATCGGCTCAAACTCTCTTGTAATCGGTTTGTTCAATGCCACTCATGTGCATGCTTGCGATCAATCTGTACTTGAAAACTTCAAAAAGTTTGAAAATTTTGAAACATTTGCCATGCCCTGATGTGTGCGATTCCTGATATTGTATGCCCCCTTAATTTTGTTGATGGTGTCCTTAGCATCGATAAAATTAGTAAACTGGATATCGTGACACTGTCGGCAGGCAGAGCCGATGTACAAAAATTAGGGGAAAAACTTAGCACCAAAACGACCTAAAGGCGATGAGTATTCAACGCATCGGCTAATATGATTGGGCAAGACCTTAGCCGAATCATGAGTTGATCCAACCACTAGGGTAATATTTTTTCAAATACTTGCCATTAAGAGCCCTTCCAAACACTTCTCCATCCAACCCTTCTAACATGTAGGCTCCCTTAGAGATGCATTTGTGGATCTTGAAAGGCCCTTCCCAGTTAGGTGACCACTTGACGAAATTTTTGTCCCTTGATCCGATCGACAATATTAACTTCCAAACGAGCTCGCCCTCTTCAAAAGACAGGCACAACTTTCTTATTATAATGATGGGCTACTCGCTCCTTGTCCCGGTCACTTTTTCCAAGGCATGCATCCTTGACAGAACTAGATCTTCCGATTCATCCATCATTAAGTTATAATAATCATCGGCGTGAGCTGATCTTGTAATCGAATCCTCCTTGAGCGCCGATACTTTCCCATGGCGGAACCGCTTCATGTCCGTAGACCATTTATATGGAGGCACTGGATTGATCCGTGGCAAGCCATCCGATAGGACCAAAGTGATTTGGCTAATCGGTTTTGCCATTGCTTCGGACACTCAGCGATCTCTCTCTTGATCGGTTTGATTAGACTTTTATTTGAGCACATCATAATACGGCGAAGAATTGAGTATGAACCAAACTCACCTGAAATAAATATAGATCCCTAATCCGTAGTTATAGTTTGAGGGACACCGAACCGGTATATGATGTGCTCCTTAACAAACTTGATTGCATCCCCGGAATTAACCTTTTTTAAGGGAATCGCTTCGACCCATTTGTCAAAATAATCGGTTGCCACCAGTATAAACTTATGTCCTTTGGTCGAGGGTGGATTGATCCGCCGATCATGTCGATTCCCCAACCTCTAAACGGCCAAGGCTTGATAATTGGGTTCATAGCCGATGCTGGTGCTCTCTGGATAGACCCAAACTTCTGGCAGTCCTGGCAGCCCTTGTAGTACTTGAAACAATCTTCCAGCATTGTCGGCCAAAAGTACCACGCTCGTTGAAGTAGCCATTTCATCTTGTGAGCCGATTGATGCGTGCCACAAATTCCTTCATGCACTTCTCCGATGGCCACCTTGGCTTGATCGGCACCGAGACACTTGAGTAGCACATCATCAATCGTCGATAGTATAGTTCTTCGTCAAGCAAAATATATCTCAAAGCCTTGTAGCGCAATTTCCTTGAAGCCGACTGGAAGGATTTTGCGAGGTAGTTGTAGACTTCAAACCTCCGCGTCGTGGCTTTGTCATGGTGGTGATCTCAACTTCGACATCCTTCGTCATCGGCCTGTAGCCTGATGCCCCCTGAGCTAGATCATTGGCTTCTCTATTTTGTTCCTGGGGATATGCTTCAATGTCACTAGCCGAAAGCTGTCCATTAATTCTTGGCATTTTCGATAGTAGACCATCGGCGCGTCGTTCTTACATTGAAACTCTCCTAACAACTGGCTCATGACCAACAGTGAATCTCCCATTATTTCGATGGCGTCGGCTTCAACCTCCTTGAGTAGTTATAGTCCTTTGAGCACAGCTTCATACTTGGCTTGGTTGTTCGTGGCATGGGGCGTGATTGAAAAAAGCAAACTCAAAGCTTGCCCCCCTGGGATAAATTATTACCAACCCGATTCCGGAATCATTGTTGCAAACCGAGCCATCGAAAGTTAGAGTCCAAGGCAAAATTTCTACCGAGCCGATTGAATCATCTCTATGCTTGACTATGAAATCGGCTATGGCTTGTCCTTTCACTGCCTTGGGTGCCTGATAGCATATATCAAATTCTGTTAAGGCAAATATCCACTTCCCAACCCGTCCATTTAGCACTGGAGCCGATAGCATATATTTTACTACGTCGACTTTGCATACCACAGTGCACTCGTTGGATAATAGATAATGCCTTAACTTTGTGCATGAAAAATACATGTAGACATAATTTTTCCACCGGCGAATACCTTGTTTTGGCATCTAGAAGCCGTTGGTCGAGATAAAAGATGGCCTTCTCTTCCCTTCGACCTCCCGAATCAACACTCGAGCCGATAAATTTTTCGTCGGCTGCCTAAATGGTATCCCTTTTTGTGGAGAAATTAAGACTGGACGTGAGCTTAGATAGTCCTTGATATTGTCCAGTGCTTTCTCTTGCTCGCCCCTGTGTGAATGTTTGATCGGCCTTCACCAAGCGGTGGTGTGAACGACTCCATCTTTTCGATAGATTGGCTATAAACCGTATGATGAAATTAATTTTGCCGATCGAGACCGTAGATCCTTCTTGTTCTTTGGAGGTGAATGGTCTTGATTGCGTTAACGCTCCTTGGTGTAACTTCAATTCCTCTTTCATGAACAAGAAATCCTAAAAATTGCCTGGTTGATACACCGAACGCGCACTTCAAAGGGTTCATCTTTAGGCCATACTTTCTTGTTCTCTCCAAAACCCGCCTTATATCGGCTAAATGGTCCTCTACTTGGCTGGATTTAACGACGACGTCGCCAATGTAAATTTCTACCAGGGAGCTGATCATATCATGGAAAATGTAGTTCATGGCCCTTTGATACATAGCGCCAGCGTTTTTCGAGCCGAACGTCATGACGACCCATTCATACAGGCCGATTGCCCTTGGGCATCTAAAGGCTGTCTTGTAACCTATGTTGCCGTCCATGAAGCTTACGATCTTGTGGCTAGAGGGGACGTCCACGAGCAAATTGGCTATAGGCATTGGCTATTCGTTCTTAGGGTAGCCTTATTTAAGTCTCTGAAGTCGATACACACCCTAAGCTTGCCATTTTTCTTTAGCACTGGAACTATGTTGGACACCCACTCTGCATATCGGCAAGGCCCAATAAATCCAGCATCGTACAGCTGATTGATTTTAGCTTTGATCGCATCATACATATCGGCTTTAAACCTCTTAGGAGGCTGTTTGTACTACCGATATCCAGGCTTTATAGGCAGCCGATGCATGACAATGGATGGGCTAAGACCAGGAATCTCACAATAATCCCAAGCAAAACAGTCTTTGTATTCTTTTAATAAATTGATTAGCTTGGTCCTACAATGAGAAGACAGATTTTTGCTAATATATGTAGGCCTACGCTTATCTCCTGTTCTTATGTCAATTTCCTCTAGTTCGTCGGCCGACATAAAACCTTGCCCAAGTTTGCCGTCGTTGTCGTCCACGAGCCCTCCACGACACCTTCAAAGTAGCAATTGAGGCTCGTCATCTCCAATGGGCTGTATATCAGAATCGGGCACCTTTAGAAAATCGGCTTGCTAGATTTTGCCAAACAGGCAATCAATACCATCGATTTCCCAGAGTAGCAAATTGGCATTAGCAACGTTGACTGACCTGTTGGCTGGCACGATCTCTATCTTGTCGCCTTGCCACTGGATCAGACTTTGGTGCATTGTAGAAGGGATACATCAGTTGGCGTGAATCCCATCCATTCCTAG
Source organism: Oryza australiensis (assembly GCA_019925245.2). NCBI lineage: Eukaryota > Viridiplantae > Streptophyta > Magnoliopsida > Poales > Poaceae > Oryza > Oryza australiensis. The sequence goes on along the minus strand of JAIFGZ020000417.1, from coordinate 120,692 downwards.
TAGCATCTATATGACCCCTTCCCGTCAATGACGAAAAACGTAGTGGGCATGGTCTTTTGCCGACAATCGCTCAACGTTTAAGACTCCCTTGGCCTCGACGGGTTGCCGCCGAAGTCTTTGAGGATCATGTTTGTCTTGATCAGGTCTTCGGCTCCTTTCCCCACCTTCCTAAAAGTTGCATAGGGAATTAGGTTGATAGTAGCCCCTCCATCGACTAGCATCTTAGACATCGGCTTGCCATTGACGAATCCCTTCACATATAGTGGCTTCAGTGCTGATTCTCGTCCCCCGTGTTTTCAAAAATAGCTTGCTTTTGGGACAAAACTAGTCTAGCCATCGTCTACTCCACCGTGTCTCATCGGCATTGGCAGCCTCAAACTCGGCGGATGAAAACCATGTTGATCGGTGCCGAGACCACTGTTTTGCCTTTTGCCACCCTTCGGCTTTGTCCGGGGTTTCGTCGGCCGGGCCCTCATCGGTTGGGGCTGCTGTTTCTTGACGTGCCAACGTTTTGTGCCCCGCCGACGTTGCCGCCGTTGGATCATCCGTCGGACTTCTTTCTCCCGCCCTCGCTCTTGAGCCTCCGAATTTTTCTCTTCGTGTCTTGGTAAAGAGCTCCGAAGGGCACCATTGGGGTTGGCCGATTGCTTGTCATCGCCTCTTCTTGATCTTCTTCCCGAAAGAAGTCTTGATGGATGGGGCCGAGCCGATCATGAACAGAGGGTTTACGCCGGTTAAGCCGAACAGCTCGGGGACAAATCGACTAGAACTCTCCAATTATGGTCCCCGTATTCGTCCTCCCGTAATCACCGCACGCCGGGCAATTTTAGAGGGTTGGCAACCTCATTTTCTGCTCCCAGCAGAACCTGAAGAACTCGCATTGCCAATGTGGGTCACAACCGTCGTGGTGGCGGTAGTATGCCACGCCTGCCGATCGCGCCTCGGTATGGCCGGCCGCGCCGGCTCTCTTCTTCCTCCCGGGTCCTGCGTTGGAATCGCAGCCGGCTGTCTTGCTCGGCCGACGATCAGCCGGTCGGCCGTTGGTGTGCACCATGTGGATTGATGCAGTTATATATCCAGTCGGCTCTCTGTGGGGTGGTCCTGAGTCAGCGCCAACTGATTTTTGCATTTTGGCTAAGCCGTGCATCATTCGGTGTTGTCAATCGCTCGCCCGTGCTCGGTTTGGACCATGTTGACCGGGATGGGGTTGCCATCAACTTTCATCGCTTGGCCGATCCTTCAAACTTTCTTCCCGCTTTGATGGCCGATTGGATTTGCCTGAATACCTTGCAATCGTTTGTCTTGTGGGAGGTGGTGTTGTGCCACTTGCAATATTTTTCTTTTTGAGCTCCTCGGCCGATGGGATAACGTGGTTGTCTCAGCGGCCGAATTTGCTCCTCCTTCAGCAGAGATCGAAGATCCCGTCGGCCTTGGTGATATCAAAGTCATATTCTCTTCCTTGGCCAACCTTTTTCAACCATTGGCAGGTTATTGCTTTCTTGTTCCGGTCCACTCGCCGCCGCCACCTCTCGCATCGTTGTCGCTTGAGTCTCGTGTCTGCTGTGTAGGTGACGTGGGCGACCTTTTTAAGGCCTTCTTAGATTCTTGAAATCTCTCTTTCGGGCCAAGTGGGCCAGGCTCTCGAAGTCTTGAGCCGAAAATCTCTCGCGAATTGGCGAGAGAAGGCCCTGAAACACGAGATCGGCTAGCTGAGAGTCCGATAAAATCAGACTATAGCATCGGTTCCTCATTTCTCTAAAACTTTGAATATAATCTTGGACCGATTCTTCGTGCTTCTGTCTGATGCTTGTTAAGTCCGACAGCTTCATCTCGTGGTTGCCGGAGTAGAAATAGCTATGGAATTGTTTCGTAAGATCAGCCCAGCTCTGTATCGAGTTGTATGGCAGCGATGAGAACCAGGTGAAGGCCGATCCTGATAACAACAATGGGAACAGATGAACCCTAAGCATGTCTCGTAGCCGATGCTTCCCCACATTGAGACAGATTCCGGCCACCGCCAAACCGGTACAAAGTTTCGCTTCTCCAAGTTCTCTGGGCAAGACAATGTGTCTACCTACGAGCACGTCAGCCGATTGGCTTGAGGCCGAACTGATCGCGCATCATGTCGGCAATCTGATCGGCCCAAGGTCTGTTGTCTTGAGTTTGGGGTATCGGCTCGTATTGTTCATACGGTATGGGTCCTTGCCGATACTGAAGTGGTGGTGGCCTCTGTGGCCGATAATATTGATCATATTGGCCTCCCAGAAGTTGATATTGCAGTGATTCGCAGCGGGAGGTGGCCGGAACACGATTGGCGGTGACTGCTCAGGAAGTAGCCGACTGTCGACAGGGCTATGATGTGGAGCCGGGGGAATACTGCCGATCGACTCATTGGACATGATTGGCCGCCGATTGGTGTTGAACAGGTTCTCCACTTTCCTCCTGCGTCTCTGTCGGACCACCACGGCCCTGATGTTGAGGCTGATGTCAGACCAGGATCCTGGGATGCGGCTCTGAAGTCGATGCCTGCGCATTTGGTTGAATCAGAGTGCACTTCGAGGATTCGGCTGTCCCTGTGGCGGGATTGGCAAGCCTTGAGTTGACAGCGTCCTGTAACCCGGGAACTGGCCGTCAGTGAAATAGGTCGACCCGCCTGGCAATTGCTCGGGTATCCTCGAGTCAACCACAGTGGCTATCATGTTGTTGAGGGTGTTAACCAGTATGCCACTTTGGTTGATGAGAGCATGGTGCATAGCCGAGTCGATTCGGTCCTGTACAGTGTGATGTCCCTAATCATCTTGTTCTTGTTTAACATCCTCCATCTTTTTTCCCTTTCCTGTCCTCCTCGCAGACGTGTTGAGGTCTTTGAGCTTGAATTTAAACTTCTGAAGGACATCCCCAGATCTGGTCTGGGTGAAGGACTGCAGGTAATTAGCCTGCAGCTGCTCAACCATCTGTTTGTAGTCAGCTAGTTGTTCAGCCGATAGTTGTTCGATTTCACCGGGATGACGTTTTCCTCGTTGATTTTTGGGTTCTTGTCACTGGACATTGTGTTGAGCTTGGAAGTCTACGCTTGGTCCCACTGGCGTGCCAAAAGAGTGTTGATGAGAAATTCGATTCCCACGCACCGGCTCGAGAGGTTTGCTTTACTCTAGTGCAGTCCAAATTGGTCGCTGTGGTGAATTGAGGGCGTGCAAGTTGGTTTGATCCCGTAACCAACAAGAAACAAGAAATAGGCATTAAGTTGAAATTAGATCCTACCGAATCGGCTGATGACTTCAATAAACATATAATTGTTATTCCAAAGTACATTTATACTAAGTGATTGGGATAGATCGGCAAGCATGCCGAGACAAAGATAAATCACTTAGGCTAAATGCGCATTAGAATAATAATTATATGTATTGATAACCTAGCCGATATCTGCGATCTAATATGAATCTGGCTAATACTCCGATACATTTTATAAAAAGATATTAATCTAATCTAAATATACTAAACCTAGATCAATCGGCCGTCAACATAGTTTGACAGACTGATACTGGCTTAGGGCATTTAAACATATTGATAGCTTAATATGAAAGACGGTTTTAATATATCTAATAGCGATTAAAACTAAAAGATAACTAAAACAGATAAGGCTGGCTGAAACTCCAACGTCTCTAACAGATCTTAATAATTCTAAGAGCGACTTAATAGGTCGATTAGATGCAGCATTAAGTACAAAAAGAAATATTAGATATGCATGAGTAAATGTGAATCCCTCGAGACGGTAGACATGACATATAATCTAACTCAACCCCCGAATCTAGCCCAATCGGCCGCTGTCTCTAGAAAAATCGCCGATCCTGGGATAGATCAAGGCATTGCTCTAGATTATAGGCCATGTATGATAAATTGTGTAGTTTATAACCTCAAAACTAGAGTATCATGACGATGGAAGCACTAATTCGACGATAAAACCACTAATGACAAGGAATTACCTTGTTCGGAGATCAAAACCGATGCGTCCGAGCAAGAGCAATAACTCGTCGAAATAAAAAGGGTGGCGATGCGCCAAAATTGATTGATTGTGTGTTGGTTGATATCTTTATAATGAGCCCTCGGGTCTTATTTATACCCAGGCATAACGATACCCGTGTAGGACACGGTTTCTACCTTATCTACTATTTACGTAGGATAATATCTCGGGACGTAGTCCCATGCCGCATTACAAAAGGAATACCTAATAACTTCCTATTTTACGTATACAATTGCCATTACAGGACCTTATCCATAGATGGCAATATCTTTAACGCATAATTTGGAGACCGAACCAACACTTTATTTTCAAGTTTCCCTAGGACAACTCGGAATCGGCTATCGGCTAACTTGGTCCGATTCGAACTTAGCCGACGAGCTCCACAAGTCGATTCGACTCGCCGACACGCCTCTGTCTCTACGCAGATTGCGCTCCCGATCCGATTCCGCTTCAATCTTGGCCCGAACTCGAGGATTTGGTTACCAAATTTGGTCGTTAACACCTTGACCCCTCGAGACGACTTCCGGCCTCCCTAGGACAAGACTTGGCAAGGAATGGCGTCACCGATAGCACAGACAAGTGGTACCGCAGAGGAGGGATCCTGGGCAAGATAACGCACAAGACACTCATGGTGCGTAGGTGTTGTTTATTCTTAACTTTTTAGATCTTTAGTCATAGCTTTCTTGGCCCCCAAGTCCCTTATAACTGCCCTCCTTGAGCTATAAAAGGGATGGCAGGATAGGCTGGGGGGAGAGGATTCATTCTTCAGCTCATAGCTTGTTCTTGGTTAGCTTGCCCTAAGCCCCAAGAACTCACACTTTTAAACCTTGTTCATCATCCACCCCGACAAAGAACATTGGACGTACGCCTATTATCCTTAAGGAGGGCTGAACCAGTATAAATCTCGTGTCTCATGTTTCTTGGCTTGTCTTAGTGACTCGAGTCGACCATCAGATCCTAAAAAGAAGCGCATTCCCAACCACTCACTTACCTCCTTGGGCACCCCCCTCGGAGGACTGTCGACAGGTAGTTATAAAAGTAGTGTTCGGGTTTGCTATGAAACATGTAGTAGGATGTGAATGATCAAGATGGAATTTGCCCCTGCTATGGGAGAGATATCTCTGGGCCCCTCGATGTAATGGATTATGGAAGTGCATGGCCATGCCGAGTTAATTGAGGAGTCAATCAATAGATACATAATCCAATACGAGATCGAGTGAATGATTAAGCTATTGATAGGATGGCACATGTCTTGCCTATAGCTTAATTGATATCATGAAGGAAAGGGATCTGTGCACACATTACAGGTTCAGCCGATGATGGTATTTCTTACGACCACAGATAAAATCCGCAAGCGGACGAAATACCGTTGTTGCACTTTACCCAGAGAGTATTCCAAGGGGTATCGAATCACCAGAAATGATGTGGTTTATCTAAGAGTCGTTCATCCAAGGACACCAAGATTATGTAGGCTAAGGTATAGAGAGGATTTCTATGGTTGCGGCTCTAAGAAGCCGGTAAATTACTTTACCATCTTTACTTATTTTGGGCGCCGGCCTACACTTGCTCTACCGAGTGACTCTAGTCTATAGCTCTACGACGTACCCAAACATGGAGGGTTACAAAGGACGGACATGGCTGTCATCACCTACTGCCTACCTCTTCGTCCCGTGGAGTACACGGCTAACAAAGTTAAACTCTAGCCTACACATCATGTCTATGCTATCGAATATTACTCTAGTCTCGCGCAAGAGCATCTGTCTTCATCAGGGGTCTTAGTACAGAGCATCCACGAATGGACAATGATCCCACAAGTAAATGTGATAAATTAAATTACTCAAAGTAAAGGATAACAACCATAGTAAATCACCAACACTTACTTTATTTAAGGAAGTATCCGTTGAGGCACAAGGCCGGGATCGGTGCCGTGACTCCCGGCACTCCTCCGAACTACCACTCGGAGAGAACTTCGACCTTTGGGGCACTCCTTTGGAAATTCCCTCACTCTCTAACCTATTTTTGTAAGTACTAGAGACCTAGCACAAAGCCTTTGAAGTGAAGCGTTATTCTTCTCGGGATGTGTCTTGAAATGAAGTAGTGCCCTCCTTAAATAGCCCTTCCAAGGAGGTTGTAGGTCGGTTTCTAACCACTGTCAGCCCATAACCGCCATTGGGGAGGGCTGTGGAGTCTCCACATGAAAGCTGGTGGGGAGAGGTGACCTTCTTGGTTCAGCGCGGATCCGCACCGACTTTCTCCAGCACTCGACTTGTGGGCCCCTAAGGTGGTTCCCGAGTGTTTGGCCCCACTTTAAGTCGGTTTCACCCGACTTGTGGGCCCTCCGATCTGCAAGAAGCTAACGTGGCGACCACTGATTGGTTGGAGTTCAGTTTCTTGACCATGAAAGCACACTTTTGCTTCGTTTCGATATATTATTCACCTGCATACAAATGATCACCAACACTCGTGGGAAAGAGTTAGTAAATAACCCTACCGCTACGTTGATGTGCATAGTTTGTTCCATTTATGCAGGGATTGATGGTCGGATATTAGCAATTAAGGACCGTCAACAAGCTCCCCCACACTTAGCCCCTTGCTCGTCCTCGAGTAAAGGTTGAGACCCTAAGGTGGATCAATATAACTTTTGGTATAGTGCTAACACAAAGTTATTCCTAGACCTACTCATAACGTGAATCATATGTGTATACCATGATATCCTCAGTTATAGAAAAATGGAACAGTCTAGGTGTAAGTCACTTTTATTTCTTCTACTTAAATGACTCAGGGTTTTTGAGAGGTTTTCAAAAGGAACACATAACTTTACTCCTCTGATGAATCTCTCATGCCGCTCAATTTGTTTGATTCCTCACCAAGGCCATGCTCGCCTAATTTTCTCCTACTCCTAATAAGGCCGATGTGGAGCTCAAGATAGGGAAAATCATGCGACATACTTGCATCGATATTTTGTAAAGTCAAACGTAAGATCCAAGAAGAAAACTAATCATGTAATCATGATCAAGCTTTTGCATATTTATGTGGATTGAAATATGTGGGCGAAAATTGGAAAAAAATAATTGGGTTGGTGACTCTTTTTTGTAGTATGATCCTCCTCCCTATCTTTTTATTTTGGAGAACATGACTATGAATACACACTTTTTTATTTTTTTTGTCATCGTGCTCAAGAAGACATGTTTCTTCTTTTGTGAGCATCATGAATTTTCTACTATCACTTTGTATATATTGTTTTAGATCATGTCTCATTTCGCATGGAGAGGAGGATAGAGGAACATAATTATTTGGAGTCTTTATTTGGTGGATGGCTAAAGGTGAATGCAAACTTCTGGAATAGAAATTTGCATATGGTAGGGAACATAATATTTTTTGGCTAAACCTCTAATGTAGTGGGAGAGCAAATTTTATATGGTGGATATGCACAAGACTTGGACCAACGAAAACATGAAAAGATTCTAACAAGGGTCTAACTATTTGACTAAACTCAAAATGATAGCATGTCACATATCTATAAGGTTTAATCATGAATTTTGACAGATGGCTTTGATGGGAATAAAACATCATCGAGGAGTTCAAAATTATGGTTTTTGAATTTTTCAAACTAAAATTCCCCAAGCATTTTGTGCAGTATGAAACAAAGTTGCTTATTACCGGACTATCTCTCATAGATCAATAACTCAAATAGCATGCTTTTCCTAAAAAATTGATTTCACAGAGTATGAGTAAATGTCATGGGAATAACATGTCTTTATGCCAACCAAAATGTGTCATCCTTCCAAGGCTAGATTATTTTCTTTTAAGCTCATGCTCATAGTGCTAGAAAAAATTAATAAGCAGGATACTAGAGAGTTGTGAATTGCAAACCTACACAACACGAGAAGGTGATGACGAGTGGGGCCTACCATGGGTCGGTCGAACCCTAGTTCAGCCAAACCACCGTAGGTTCCAATCGTGCTGAATTTTCTTGTACTGCTTCATCTTCTACCTGATTTATTGAACCACTACTCATTGCATTTGCAATAATGATTGATTCTTGCTCTCAATGCTTCGTCTAACATGTGTAGCCCTTCATGAATCCTCGACGTATCAGATGAGAGTGTATATCTACTCTACTATAAAACATCTTCTCATTTCTACAATCTACACATGGACAAGTCATGTAACTGTTATTCCTTCTTTTCCTCTCCTCCTCCGCGATGTTTATAAAATATGAAATACCACTTCTATACTCTTTGTTTATGTCAATCAGTTCCATACATCAAACTTCGGTCCATCGTTGCAAAAGTGAAATATAATTTTTTATGATATGTTTACATAATTTGTAGGGATGGTTTATTTATTAGTACCTAGGTATCCTTTTTCTTAATTTTCTATGTTTCAAAAAAAGAGAAAAATTCGCCCCCTCCTCCCGCGCACGCTCTCCCACCTTAAATGTGAAAAGTACACTTGGTTGGAGTATGCATTTGACAAAGTGATTGGGGTGTTTATAGTGTGTAATATCGGTAATGGGCCATAAACGGAATCCATCAACGTTATCTTTGTAGGGCATGTAAATACGGTTGTCACCGATGACAATCTTCGGTGATGGTGGTAAGTTCCAAACCGTCATCGGTAATCTTTGTTGGTCTGAATTCAATCCCCGTCACTGATAAATGTCATCTGTGACAAAGCCTATCTAAAGGCCTATGGTGAGTGTTGTATGGCTGCTTTTGTCGGTTTTTACTCCGGCCCAACAAAGGTAAAGCTTACGTGATGGGCCATATAACTTCATCAAGGATGACCCATTCACAATGTCGGGTTCTGTACTAGTGAACTAATGTTGACAGTTTCCTAGGGGAATAGCTCAAATGTTTATTTTACCTCTATCTGAACAGGAATACCAACAATTTTTAGGAAATGCAAAATCAAGATTCTTCTGATCATTTGTCACTAGTTGAAGATGCTTGGACTTATAGTTGGGGAAATATCAGGTTCTCATCACAAAAGATTTATGCACTACTCTTTATAAAGAGTAAATGCTCAATGAAGATGAATGTTTTTTGATGGCTGATGCTAATTGATAGGTTAAATACAAGAGACATGTTGTTGGATGGCTTATGCTTAGAATGCCCTTTCGGCTCAGAATGTTGGAATGAATTAGGAATTTATGGGGACTCTTCACTCTATTTTGATGGAATGCTGCAGCAAGCGAGATTGTCCTATCGTCATTCACATTTTGTTGAAAATGTTTTACACAGCTTGGAAAATTTGCAATCAGAGAAATGGCTTGATCTTTGATAATCGACCTCCTTCAGTGTTTGGTTGGAAGTCACTTTTAAAAAGTGATCTTCTACTGTTGGTTCATCGTGTAATTGCAATTGAGAGACCAGTTCTTATTTCTTTGTTAGACCTGTTATAATTAAATTCTTTTCTCCTATTAATTAATCAATTTAACTGTGAGGGCTTCCCGTACCGTGCTTCTGGTAAAAAAATGTTGACAGTTTCACAAGGTAACTGTAGTTCTATGAAATTTTCTCATATTCTATAAAAACAAATTCTATATTTTGTCATTGAGAAGTGGCCAGTTCTACGCATTGTCGTCACAAACGCGAGCCCTAAGAATTTCATCGAACAAGCATTTTTCTTCTTTTTTTATCATCAATATTAGTTTACCATTAGTTGATCTTTAAAAACATGTTGCGACGCCACCTACATTGATATTTGGCAAGATAAAACCTTTTCATTTTGAAACATAAGTCATTAAAGTTTATGTTTATTTTTCACATAAATTAACATAAAAATGTTAAAAAATAATAAAATAAAAATAACTCGTGTACTTAAGTTTATTGAAAAGCATAATGTTCGAGTTTCTTTACATTATCCGTATTTCCTGAATTGATTTTCGCGCAGATTATGACTTGTGATAGTATTTTACATAAGATGGCCTTCACCGTTCAGGAGGTGATAGCACAAGAACAGAGTCCCACGTGAAATACGTCAGATGCTGCGCATGTCTTGTAAAACAGAGTGCTTACTAGCGTTCGTACGGGGTTCTTAGATAATTAACAAGCCAGGGAAATATAACAAATTAATACAGACGGGGAATCAGATCAACGAGCAGGACAGCCGCGGCAACGGCACGGCGCACAGCCGCTCAGCCTTCGGCGCGGTGAGCCCGAACACGTCATCCATGTCGAGGTCGAGCGGCTCCGTCCCGGCGGGCAGCGACCAGTCGAAGCAGTGCAGGAGCTCCGCGAGGCCGAGCTCCACGGCGAACATCCCCAGCTGCATCCCGGGCACGACCGCCGCCCGGACCCGAACGGCAGGTACTTGAAGTCCCCGCCTTGAACTCCACGCATGCGCTCTCGCCGGCGAACCGCGTCGGCCGGAACGCGCCGCGTCGGGCCCCACAGCGCCTCGTCGCGGCACATGGCCCAGTTGTTGATCATACATATCGGCTTTAAACCTCTTAGGAGGCTGTTTGTACTACCGATATCCAGGCTTTATAGGTAGCCGATGCCTGACAATTGATGGGCTAAGACCAGGAATCTCACAATAATCCCAAGCAAAACAGTCTTTGTATTCTTTTAATAAATTGATTAGCTTGGTCCTACAATGAGAAGACAGATTTTTGCTAATATATGTAGGCCTACGCTTATCTCCTGTTCTTATGTCAATTTCCTCTAGTTCGTCGGCCGACATAAAACCTTGCCCAAGTTTGCCGTCGTTGTCGTCCACGAGCCCTCCACGACGCCTTCAAAGTAGCAATTGAGGCTCGTCATCTCCAATGGGCTGTATATCAGAATCGGGCACCTTTAGAAAATCGGCTTGCTAGATTTTGCCAAACAGGCAATCAATACCATCGATTTCCCAGAGTAGCAAATTGGCATTAGCAACGGTTACTGACCTGTTGGCTGGCACGATCTCTATCTTGTCGCCTTGCCACTGGATCAGACTTTGGTGCATTGTAGAAGGGATACATCAGTTGGCGTGAATCCCATCCATTCCTAGTAGCGATCTATATGACCCCTTCCCGTCAATGACGAAAAACGTAGTGGGCATGGTCTTTTGCGACAATCAGCTCAACGTTTAAGACTCCTTGGCCTCGACGGGTTGCCGCCGAAGTCTTTGAGGATCATGTTTGTCTTGATCAGGTCTTCGGCTCCTTTCCCCACCTTCCTAAAAGTTGCATAGGGAATTAGGTTGATAGTAGCCCCTCCATCGACTAGCATCTTAGACATCGGCTTGCCATTGACGAATCCCTTCACATATAGTGGCTTCAGTGCTGATTCTCGTCCCCCGTGTTTTTCAAAAATAGCTTGCTTTTGGGACAAAACTAGTCTAGCCATCGTCTCCTCCACCGTGTCTGCATCGGCATTGGCAGCCTCAAACTCGGCGGATGAAAACCATGTTGATCGGTGCCGAGACCACTGTTTTGCCTTTTGCCACCCTTCTGGCTTTGTCGCTGGGGTTTCGTCGGCTGGGCCCTCATCGGTTGGGGCTGCTGTTTCTTGACGTGCCAACGTTTTGTGCCCCGCCGACGTTGCTTCTGTTGGATCATCCGTCGGACTTCTTTCTCCGCCCTCGCTCTTGAGCCTCTGAATTTTTCTCTCGTGTCTTGGTAAAGAGCTCCGAAGGGCACCATTGGGGGTTGGCCGATTGCTTGTCATCAGCCTCTTCTTGATCTTCTTCCTGAAAGAAGTCTTGATGGATGGGGCCGAGCCGATCATGAACAGAGGGTTTACGCTGGTTAAGCTGAACAGCTCGGGGGACAAATCGACTAGAACTCTCCAATTATGGTCCCCGTATTCGTCCTCCCGTAATCACGCACGCCGGGCAATTTTAGAGGGTTGGCAACCTCATTTTCTGCTCCCGGCGAGTAACTCGAAGAACTCGCATTGCCAATGTGGGTCACAACCGTCGTGGTGACGGTAGTATGCCACGCCTGTCCGATCGGGCGCCCTACGTATGGCTGGCCGCGCCGGCTCTCTTCTTCCTCCTGGGTCCTGCGTTGGAATCGCAGCCGGCTGTCTTGCCTGGGCCGACGATCAGCCGGTCGGCCGTTGGTGTGCACCATGTGGATTGATGCAGTTATATATCCAGTCGGCTCTCTGTGGGGTGGTCCTGAGTCAGCGCCAACTGATTTTTGCATTTTGGCTAAGCCGTGCATCATTCGGTGTTGTCAATCAGCTCGCCTGTGCTCGGTTTGGACCATGTTGACCGGGATGGGGTTGCCATCAACTTTCATCAGCTTGGCCGATCCTTCAAACTTTCTTCCTGGCTTTGATGGCCGATTGGATTTGCTGCCTGAATACCTTGCAATCGTTTGTGCTGTGGGAGGTGGTGTTGTGCCACTTGCAATATTTTTTCTTTTTGAGCTCCTCGGCTGATGGGATAACGTGGTTGTCTGGCAGCCGAATTTGCTCCTCCTTCAGCAGTAGATCGAAGATCCTGTCGGCCTTGGTGATATCAAAGTCATATTCTCTTCCTTGGCCAACCTTTTTCAACCATTGGCAGGTTATTGCTTTCTTGTTCCTGGTCCACTCGGCCGCTGCCACCTCTGCATCGTTGTCGCTTGAGTCTGTGTCTGTTGTGTAGGTGACGTGGGCGACCTTTTTTAAGGCCTTCTTAGATTCTTGAAATCTCTCTTTCTGGGCCAAGTGGGCCAGGCTCTCGAAGTCTTGAGCCGAAAATCTCTCGCGAATTGGCGAGAGAAGGCCCTGAAACACGAGATCGGCTAGCTGAGAGTCCGATAAAATCGACTATAGCATCGGTTCCTCATTTCTCTAAAACTTTGAATATAATCTTGGACCGATTCTTCGTGCTTCCTCGATGCTTGTTAAGTCCGATGCTTCATCTCGTGGTTGCCGGAGTAGAAATAGCTATGGAATTGTTTCGTAAGATCAGCCCAGCTCTGTATCGAGTTTTATGGCAGCGATGAGAACCAGGTGAAGGCCGATCCTGATAACAACAATGGGAACAGATGAACCCTAAGCATGTCTGTAGCCGATGCTTCCCCACATTGAGACAGGAATCGGCTGACGTGCTCGTAGGTAGACACATTGTCTTGCCCAGAGAACTTGGAGAAGTCGAAACTTTGTACCGGTTTGGCGGGCCGGAATCCTTGGCTTGAGGCCGAACTGATCACGCATCATGTCGGCAATCTGATCGGCCCAAGGTCTCGTTGTCTTGAGTTTGGGGTATCGGCTCGTATTGTTCATACGGTATGGGTCCTTGCCGATACTGAAGTGGTGGTGGCCTCGTGGCCGATAATATTGATCATATTGGCCTCCCGGAAGTTGATATTGCAGTGATTCGCAGCGGGAGGTGGCCGGAACACGATTGGCGGTGACTGCTCAGGAAGTAGCCGACTGTCGACAGGGCTATGATGTGGAGCCGGGGGAATACTGCCGATCGACTCATTGGACATGATTGGCCGCCGATTGGTGTTGAACAGGTTCTCCACTTCCTCCTGCGTCTCTGTCGGACCACCACGGCCCTGATGTTGAGGCTGATGTTAGACCAGATCCTGGGATGCGGCTCTGAAGTCGATGCCTGCGCATTTGGTTGAATCAGAGTGCACTTCGAGGATTCGGCTGTCCCTGTGGCGGGATTGGCAAGCCTTGAGTTGACAGCGTCCTGTAACCCGGGAACTGGCCGTCAGTGAAATAGGTCGACCCGCCTGGCAATTGCTCGGGTATCCTCGAGTCAACCACAGTGGCTATCATGTTGTTGAGGGTGTTAACCAGTATGCCACTTTGGTTGATGAGAGCATGGTGCATAGCCGAGTCGATTCGGTCCTGTACAGTGTGATGTCCCTAATCATCTTGTTCTTGTTTAACATCCTCCATCTTTTTTCCCTTTCCTGTCCTCCTCGCAGGACGTGTTGAGGTCTTCGAGCTTGAATTTAAACTTCGAAGGACATCCCGGATCTGGTGCAGGTGAAGGACTGCGTAATTAGCTCGTTGCTCAACCATCCATCTTTTGTAGTCGCCTAGTTGTTCAGCCGATAGTTGTTCGATTTCACCGGGATGACGTTTTCCTCGTTGATTTTGGGTTCTTGTCACTGGACATTGTGTTGAGCTTGGAAGTCTACGCTTGGTCCCACGGGCGTGCCAAAAGAGTGTTGATGAGAAATTCGATTCCCACGCACTGGCCTGAGAGGTTTGCTTTACTCTAGTGCAGGTCCAAATTGGTCGTCTGTGGTGAATTGAGGGCGTGCAAGTTGGTTTGATCCTGTAACCAACAAGAAACAAGAAATAGGCATTAAGTTGAAATTAGATCCTACCGAATCGGCCGATGACTTCAATAAACATATAATTGTTATTCCAAAGTACATTTATACTAAGTGATTGGGATAGATCGGCGGCATGCCGAGACAAGATAAATCACTTAGGCTAAATGCGCATTAGAATAATAATTATATGTATTGATAACCTAGCCGATCTGCAGATCTAATATGAATCGGCTAATACTCCGATACATTTTATAAAAAGATATTAATCTAATCTAAATATACTAAACCTAGATCAATCTTTGTCAACATAGTTTGACAGATCGATGGCTTAGGGCATTTAAACATATTGATAGCTTAATATGAAAGACGGTTTTAATATATCTAATAGCGATTAAAACTAAAAGATAACTAAAACAGATAAGGTGCTGTGAAACTCCAACGTCTCTAACAGATCTTAATAATTCTAAGAGCGACTTAATAGGTCGATTAGATGCAGCATTAAGTACAAAAAGAAATATTAGATATGCATGAGTAAATGTGAATCCCTCGAGACGGTAGACATGACATATAATCTAACTCAACCCCCGAATCTAGCCCAATCGGCTGCTGTCTCTAGAAAAAAATCAGTCGATCCCAGGATAGATCAAGGCATTGCTCTAGATTATAGGCCATGTATGATAAATTGTGTAGTTTATAACCTCAAAACTAGAGTATCATGACGATGGAAGCACTAATTCGACGATAAAACCACTAATGACAAGGAATTACCTTGTTCGGAGATCAAAACCGATGCGTCCGAGCAAGAGCAATAACTCGTCTGAAATAAAAAGGGTGGCGATGCGCCAAAATTGATTGATTGTGTGTTGGTTGATATCTTTATAATGAGCCCTCGGGTCTTATTTATACCCAGGCATAACGATACCCGTGTAGGACACGGTTTCTACCTTATCTACTATTTACAGTAGGATAATATCTCGGGACGTAGTCCCATGCCGCATTACAAAAGGAATACCTAATAACTTCCTATTTTACAGATACAATTGCCATTACAGGACCTTATCCATAGATGGCAATATCTTTAACGCATAATTTGGAGACCGAACCAACACTTTATTTTCAAGTTTCCCTAGGACAACTCGGAATCGGCTATCGGCTAACTTGGTCCGATTCGAACTTAGCCGACGAGCTCCACAGTCGATTCAGACTCAGCCGACACAGCCTCTGTCTCTACGCAGATTGCGCTCCTGATCCGATTCCGCTTCAATCTTGGCCCTGAACTCGAGGATTTGGTTACCAAATTTGGTCGTTAACACCTTGACCCCTCGAGACGACTTCTGGCCTCCCTAGGACAAGACTTGGCAAGGAATGGCGTCACCTGATAGCACAGTACAAGTGGTACCTGCAGAGGAGGGATCCCAGGGCAAGATAACGCACAAGACACTCATGGTGCGTAGGTGTTGTTTATTCTTAACTTTTTAGATCTTTAGTCATAGCTTTCTTGGCCCCCAAGTCCCTTATAACTGCCCTCCTTGAGCTATAAAAGGGATGGCAGGATAGGCTGGGGGGAGAGGATTCATTCTTCAGCTCATAGCTTGTTCTTGGTTAGCTTGCCCTAAGCCCCAAGAACTCACACTTTTAAACCTTGTTCATCATCCACCCCGACAAAGAACATTGGACGTACGCCTATTATCCTTAAGGAGGGCTGAACCAGTATAAATCTCGTGTCTCATGTTTCTTGGCTTGTCTTAGTGACTCGAGTCGACCATCAGATCCTAAAAAGAAGCGCATTCCCAACCACTCACTTACCTCCTTGGGCACCCCCCTCGGAGGACTGTCGACAGGTAGTTATAAAAGTAGTGTTCGGGTTTGCTATGAAACATGTAGTAGGATGTGAATGATCAAGATGGAATTTGCCCCTGCTATGGGAGAGATATCTCTAGGCCCCTCGATGTAATGGATTATGGAAGTGCATGGCCATGCCGAGTTAATTGAGGAGTCAATCAATAGATACATAATCCAATACGAGATCGAGTGAATGATTAAGCTATTGATAGGATGGCACATGTCTTGCCTATAGCTTAATTGATATCATGAAGGAAAGGGATCTGTGCACACATTACAGGTTCAGCCGATGATGGTATTTCTTACGACCACAGATAAAATCCGCAAGCGGACGAAATACCGTTGTTGCACTTCACCCAGAGAGTATTCCAAGGGGTATCGAATCACCAGAAATGATGTGGTTTATCTAAGAGTCAGGTTCATCCAAGGACACCAAGATTATGTAGGCTAAGGTATAGAGAGGATTTCTATAGTTGCGGCTCTAAGAAGCTGGTAAATTACTTTACCATCTTTACTTATTTTGGGCGCCGGCCTACACTTGCTCTACCGAGTGACTCTAGTCTATAGCTCTACGACGTACCCAAACATGGAGGGTTACAAAGGACGGACATGGCTGTCATCACCTACTGCCTACCTCTTCGTCCCGTGGAGT
Organism: Oryza australiensis; assembly: GCA_019925245.2. NCBI lineage: Eukaryota > Viridiplantae > Streptophyta > Magnoliopsida > Poales > Poaceae > Oryza > Oryza australiensis. Next base: position 103,952 of record JAIFGZ020000417.1, on the reverse strand, counting down.
ACACGGCTAACAAAGTTAAACTCTAGCCTACACATCATGTCTATGCTATCGAATATTACTCTAGTCTCGCGCAAGAGCATCTGTCTTCATCAGGGGTCTTAGTACAGAGCATCCACGAATGGACAATGATCCCACAAGTAAATGTGATAAATTAAATTACTCAAAGTAAAGGATAACAACCATAGTAAATCACCAACACTTACTTTATTTAAGGAAGTATCCGTTGAGGCACAAGGCCGGGGATCGGTGCCGTGACTCCCGGCACTCCTCCGAACTACCACTCGGAGAGAACTTCGACCTTTGGGGCACTCCTTTTGGAAATTCCCCTCACTCTCTAACCTATTTTTGTAAGTACTAGAGACCTAGCACAAAGCCTTTGAAGTGAAGCGTTATTCTTCTCGGGATGTGTCTTGAAATGAAGTAGTGCCCTCCTTAAATAGCCCTTCCAAGGAGGTTGTAGGTCGGTTTCTAACCACTGTCAGCCCATAACCGCCATTGGGGAGGGCTGTGGAGTCTCCACATGAAAGCTGGTGGGGAGAGGTGACCTTCTTGGTTCAGCGCGGATCCGCACCGACTTTCTCCAGGCACTGACTTGTGGGCCCCTAAGGTGGTTCCCGAGTGTTTGGCCCCACTTTAAGTCGGTTTCACCTGACTTGTGGGCCCTCCGATCTGCAAGAAGCTAACGTGGCGACCACTGATTGGTTGGAGTTCAGTTTCTTGACCATGAAAGCACACTTTTGCTTCGTTTCGATATATTATTCACTGCATACAAATGATCACCAACACTCGTGGGAAAGAGTTAGTAAATAACCCTACCGCTACGTTGATGTGCATAGTTTGTTCCATTTATGCAGGGATTGATGGTCGGATATTAGCAATTAAGGACCGTCAACAAGCTCCCCCACACTTAGCCCCTTGCTCGTCCTCGAGTAAAGGTTGAGACCCTAAGGTGGATCAATATAACTTTTGGTATAGTGCTAACACAAAGTTATTCCTAGACCTACTCATAACTGTGAATCATATGTGTATACCATGATATCCTCAGTTATAGAAAAATGGAACAGTCTAGGTGTAAGTCACTTTTATTTCTTCTACTTAAATGACTCGGGGTTTTGAGAGGTTTTCAAAAGGAACACATAACTTTACTCCTCGATGAATCTCTCATGCCGCTCAATTTGTTTGATTCCTCACCAAGGCCATGCTCGCCTAATTTTCTCCTACTCCTAATAAGGCTTATGTGGAGCTCAAGATAGGGAAAATCATGCGACATACTTGCATCAGATATTTTGTAAAGTCAAACGTAAGATCCAAGAAGAAAACTAATCATGTAATCATGATCAAGCTTTTGCATATTTATGTGGATTGGAATATGTGGGCGAAAATTGGAAAAAAATAATTGGGTTGGTGACTCTTTTTTTGTATGATCCTCCTCCCTATCTTTTTATTTTGGAGAACATGACTATGAATACACACTTTTTTATTTTTTTGTCATCGTGCTCAAGAAGACATGTTTCTTCTTTTGTGAGCATCATGAATTTTCTACTATCACTTTGTATATATTGTTTTAGATCATGTCTCATTTCGCATGGAGAGGAGGATAGAGGAACATAATTATTTGGAGTCTTTATTTGGTGGATGGCTAAAGGTGAATGCAAACTTCTGGAATAGAAATTTGCATATGGTAGGGAACATAATATTTTTTGGCTAAACCTCTAATGTAGTGGGAGAGCAAATTTTATATGGTGGATATGCACAAGACTTGGACCAACGAAAACATGAAAAGATTCTAACAAGGGTCTAACTATTTGACTAAACTCAAAATGATAGCATGTCACATATCTATAAGGTTTAATCATGAATTTTGACGATGGCTTTGATGGGAATAAAACATCATCGAGGAGTTCAAAATTATGGTTTTGAATTTTTCAAACTAAAATTCCCCAAGCATTTTGTGCAGTATGAAACAAAGTTGTTTATTACCGGACTATCTCTCATAGATCAATAACTCAAATAGCATGCTTTTCCTAAAAAATTGATTTCACAGAGTATGAGTAAATGTCATGGGAATAACATGTCTTTATGCCAACCAAAATGTGTCATGCTTCCAAGGCTAGATTATTTTCTTTTAAGCTCATGCTCATAGTGCTAGAAAAAATTAATAAGCAGGATACTAGAGAGTTGTGAATTGCAAACCTACACAACACGAGAAGGTGATGACGAGTGGGGCCTACCATGGGTCGGTCGAACCCTAGTTCAGCCAAACCACCGTAGGTTCCAATCGTGCTGAATTTTCTTGTACTGCTTCATCTTCTACCTGATTTATTGAACCACTACTCATTGCATTTGCAATAATGATTGATTCTTGCTCTCAATGCTTCGTCTAACATGTGTAGCCCTTCATGAATCCTCGACGTATCAGATGAGAGTGTATATCTACTCTACTATAAAACATCTTCTCATTTCTACAATCTACACATGGACAAGTCATGTAACTGTTATTTCTTCTTTTCCTCTCCTCCTCCGCGATGTTTATAAAATATGAAATACCACTTCTATACTCTTTGTTTATGTCAATCAGTTCCATACATCAAACTTCGGTCCATCGTTGCAAAAGTGAAATATAATTTTTTATGATATGTTTACATAATTTGTAGGGATGGTTTATTTATTAGTACCTAGGTATCCTTTTTCTTAATTTTCTATGTTTCAAAAAAAGAGAAAAATTCGCCCCCTCCTCCCGCGCACGCTCTCCCACCTTAAATGTGAAAAGTACACTTGGTTGGAGTATGCATTTGACAAAGTGATTGGGGTGTTTATAGTGTGTAATATCGGTAATGGGCCATAAACGGAATCCATCAACGTTATCTTTGTAGGGCATGTAAATACGGTTGTCACCGATGACAATCTTCGGTGATGGTGGTAAGTTCCAAACCGTCATCGGTAATCTTTGTTGGTCTGAATTCAATCCCGTCACTGATAAATGTCATCTGTGACAAAGCCTATCTAAAGGCCTATGGTGAGTGTTGTATGGCTGCTTTTGTCGGTTTTACTCCGGCCCAACAAAGGTAAAGCTTACGTGATGGGCCATATAACTTCATCAAGGATGACCCATTCACAATGTCGGGTTCTGTACTAGTGAACTAATGTTGACAGTTTCCTAGGGGAATAGCTCAAATGTTTATTTTACCTCTATCTGAACAGGAATACCAACAATTTTTAGGAAATGCAAAATCAAGATTCTTCTGATCATTTGTCACTAGTTGAAGATGCTTGGACTTATAGTTGGGGAAATATCAGGTTCTCATCACAAAAGATTTATGCACTACTCTTTATAAAGAGTAAATGCTCAATGAAGATGAATGTTTTTGATGGCTGATGCTAATTGATAGGTTAAATACAAGAGACATGTTGTTGGATGGCTTATGCTTAGAATGCCCTTTCGGCTCAGAATGTTGGAATGAATTAGGAATTTATGGGGACTCTTCACTCTATTTTGATGGAATGCTGCAGCAAGCGAGATTGTCCTATCGTCATTCACATTTTGTTGAAAATGTTTTACACAGCTTGGAAAATTTGCAATCAGAGAAATGGCTTGATCTTTGATAATCGACCTCCTTCAGTGTTTGGTTGGAAGTCACTTTTAAAAAGTGATCTTCTACTGTTGGTTCATCGTGTAATTGCAATTGAGAGACCAGTTCTTATTTCTTTGTTAGACCTGTTATAATTAAATTCTTTTCTCCTATTAATTAATCAATTTAACTGTGAGGGCTTCCCGTACCGTGCTTCTGGTAAAAAAATGTTGACAGTTTCACAAGGTAACTGTAGTTCTATGAAATTTTCTCATATTCTATAAAAACAAATTCTATATTTTGTCATTGAGAAGTGGCCAGTTCTACGCATTGTCGACACAAACGCGAGCCCTAAGAATTTCATCGAACAAGCATTTTTCTTCTATTTTTTATCATCAATATTAGTTTACCATTAGTTGATCTTTAAAAACATGTTGCGACGCCACCTACATTGATATTTGGCAAGATAAAACCTTTTCATTTTGAAACATAAGTCATTAAAGTTTATGTTTACTTTTCACATAAATTAACATAAAAATGTTAAAAAATAATAAAATAAAAATAACTCGTGTACTTAAGTTTATTGAAAAGCATAATGTTCGAGTTTCTTTACATTATCCGTATTTCCTGAATTGATTTTCGCGCAGATTATGACTTGTGATAGTATTTTACATAAGATGGCCTTCACCGTTCAGGAGGTGATAGCACAAGAACAGAGTCCCACGTGAAATACGTCAGATGCTGCGCATGTCTTGTAAAACAGAGTGCTTACTAGCGTTCGTACGGGGTTCTTAGATAATTAACAAGCCAGGGGAAATATAACAAATTAATACAGACGGGGAATCAGATCAACGAGCAGGACAGCCGCGGCGACGGCACGGCGCACAGCCGCTCAGCCTTCGGCGCGGTGAGCCCGAACACGTCATCCATGTCGAGGTCGAGCGGCTCCGTCCCGGCGGGCAGCGACCAGTCGAAGCAGTGCAGGAGCTCCGCGAGGCCGAGCTCCACGGCGAACATCCCCAGCTGCATCCCCGGGCACGACCGCCGCCCGGACCCGAACGGCAGGTACTTGAAGTCCCCGCCCTTGAACTCCACGCATGCGCTCTCGCCGGCGAACCGCGTCGGCCGGAACGCCGCCGCGTCGGGCCCCCACAGCGCCTCGTCGCGGCACATGGCCCAGTTGTTGATCATACATATCGGCTTTAAACCTCTTAGGAGGCTGTTTGTACTACCGATATCCAGGCTTTATAGGCAGCCGATGCATGACAATGGATGGGCTAAGACCAGAATCTCACAATAATCCCAAGCAAAACAGTCTTTGTATTCTTTTAATAAATTGATTAGCTTGGTCCTACAATGAGAAGACAGATTTTTGCTAATATATGTAGGCCTACGCTTATCTCCCGTTCTTATGTCAATTTCCTCTAGTTCGTCGGCCGACATAAAACCTTGCCCAAGTTTGCCGTCATTGTCGTCCACGAGCCCTCCACGACGCCTTCAAAGTAGCAATTGAGGCTCGTCATCTCCAATGGGCTTGTATATCGAATCGGGCACCTTTAGAAAATCGGCTTGCTAGGATTTTGCCAAACAGGCAATCAATACCATCGATTTCCCAGAGTAGCAAATTGGCATTAGCAACGTTGACTGACCTGTTGGCTGGCACGATCTCTATCTTGTCGCCTTGCCACTGGATCAGACTTTGGTGCATTGTAGAAGGGATACATCAGTTGGCGTGAATCCCATCCATTCCTAGTAGCAGTCTATATGACCCCTTCCCGTCAATGACGAAAAACGTAGTGGGCATGGTCTTTTGCTGACAATCAGCTCAACGTTTAAGACTCCCTTGGCCTCTGACGGGTTGCCGCCGAAGTCTTTGAGGATCATGTTTGTCTTGATCAGGTCTTCGGCTCCTTTCCCCACCTTCCTAAAAGTTGCATAGGGAATTAGGTTGATAGTAGCCCCTCCATCGACTAGCATCTTAGACATCGGCTTGCCATTGACGAATCCCTTCACATATAGTGGCTTCAGGTGCTGATTCTCAGTCCCCCCAGGTTTTTCAAAAATAGCTTGCTTTTGGGACAAAACTAGTCTAGCCATCGTCTCCTCCACCGTGTCTGCATCGGCATTGGCAGCCTCAAACTCGGCGGATGAAAACCATGTTGATCGGTGCCGAGACCACTGTTTTGCCTTTTGCCACCCTTCCGGCTTTGTCGCGGGGTTTCGTCACTGGGCCCTCATCGGTTGGGGCTGCTGTTTCTTGACGTGCCAACGTTTTGTGCCCCGCCGACGTTGCTTCTGTTGGATCATCCGTCGGACTTCTTTCTCCCGCCCTCGCTCTTGAGCCTCTGAATTTTTCTCTTACGTGTCTTGGTAAAGAGCTCCGAAGGGCACCATTGGGGGTTGGCCGATTGCTTGTCATCGCCTCTTCTTGATCTTCTTCTGAAAGAAGTCTTGATGGATGGGGCCGAGCCGATCATGAACAGAGGGTTTACGCTGGTTAAGCTGAACAGCTCGGGGACAAATCGACTAGAACTCTCCAATTATGGTCCCCCGTATTCGTCCTCCCAGTAATCACCGCACGCCGGGCAATTTTAGAGGGTTGGCAACCTCATTTTCTGCTCCCAACAGAACTGAAGAACTCGCATTGCCAATGTGGGTCACAACCGGCGTGGTGGCGGTAGTATGCCACGCCCGCCGATCGGCGCCCTCGGTATGGCTGGCCGCGCCGCTCTCTTCTTCCTCCCGGGTCTGCGTTGGAATCGCAGCCGGCTGTCTTGCTGGGCCGACGATCACCGGTCGGCCGTTGGTGTGCACCATGTGGATTGATGCGTTATATATCCGTCGGCTCTCGTGGGGTGGTCCCGAGTCGCGCCAACCGATTTTTGCATTTTGGCTAAGCCGTGCATCATTCGGTGTTGTCAATCAGCTCGCCTGTGCTCGGTTTGGACCATGTTGACCGGGATGGGGTTGCCATCAACTTTCATCAGCTTGGCCGATCCTTCAAACTTTCTTCCCGGCTTTGATGGCCGATTGGATTCTTGCTGAATACCTTGCAATCGTTTGTCTTGTGGGAGGTGGTGTTGTGCCACTTGCAATATTTTTTCTTTTTGAGCTCCTCGGCTGATGGGATAACGTGGTTGTCCGGCGCCCGAATTTGCTCCTCCTTCGGCAGAGATCGAAGATCCCGTCGGCCTTGGTGATATCAAAGTCATATTCTCTTCCTTGGCCAACCTTTTTCAACCATTGGCGGTTATTGCTTTCTTGTTCTGGTCCACTCGGCCGCGCCACCTCTGCATCGTTGTCGCTTGAGTCTCGTGTGCATTTGTGTAGGTGACGTGGGCGACCTTTTTAAGGCCTTCTTAGATTCTTGAAATCTCTTTCGGGCCAAGTGGGCCGGGCTCTCGAAGTCTTGAGCCGAAAATCTCTCGCGAATTGGCGAGAGAAGGCCCCGAAACACGAGATCGGCTAGGCGAGAGTCCGATAAAATCAGACTATAGCATCGGTTCCTCATTTCTCTAAAACTTTGAATATAATCTTGGACCGATTCTTCGTGCTTCTGTCTGATGCTTGTTAAGTCCGACAGCTTCATCTCGTGGTTGCCGGAGTAGAAATAGCTATGGAATTGTTTCGTAAGATCAGCCCAGCTCTGTATCGAGTTGTATGGCAGCGATGAGAACCAGGTGAAGGCCGATCCTGATAACAACAATGGGAACAGATGAACCCTAAGCATGTCTGTAGCCGATGCTTCCCCACATTGAGACAGGAATCGGCTGACGTGCTCGTAGGTAGACACATTGTCTTGCCCAGAGAACTTGGAGAAGTCTGAAACTTTGTACCGGTTTGGCAGTGGCCGGAATCCTTTGGCTTGAGGCCGAACTGATCGCGCATCATGTCGGCAATCTGATCGGCCCAAGGTCTGTTGTCTTGAGTTTGGGGTATCGGCTCGTATTGTTCATACGGTATGGGTCCTTGCCGATACTGAAGTGGTGGTGGCCTCTGTGGCCGATAATATTGATCATATTGGCCTCCCAGAAGTTGATATTGCAGTGATTCGCAGCGGGAGGTGGCCGGAACACGATTGGCGGTGACTGCTCAGGAAGTAGCCGACTGTCGACAGGGCTATGATGTGGAGCCGGGGGAATACTGCCGATCGACTCATTGGACATGATTGGCCGCCGATTGGTGTTGAACAGGTTCTCCACTTCCTCCTGCGTCTCGTCGGACCACCACGGCCCGATGTTGAGGCGATGTTAGACCAGGATCCCGGGATGCGGCTCTCAAGTCGATGCTGCGCATTTGGTTGAATCGAGTGCACTTCGAGGATTCGGCTGTCCCTGTGGCGGGATTGGCAAGCCTTGAGTTGACAGCGTCCCGTAACCCGGGAACCGGCCGTCGGTGAAATAGGTCGACCCGCTCGGCAATTGCTCGGGTATCCTCGAGTCAACCACGAGTGGCTATCATGTTGTTGAGGGTGTTAACCGATGCCACTTTGGTTGATGAGAGCATGGTGCATAGCCGAGTCGATTCGGTCCGTACGTGTGATGTCCCTAATCATCTTGTTCTTGTTTAACATCCTCCATCTTTTTCCCTTTCCCGTCCTCCTCGCAGACGTGTTGAGGTCTTCGAGCTTGAATTTAAACTTCTGAAGGACATCCCCGCATCTGGTGCAGGTGAAGGACCAGTAATTAGCTGCAGGCTACTCAACCATCTGTTTGTAGTCGGCTAGTTGTTCACCGATAGTTGTTCGATTTCACCGGGATGACGTTTTCCTCGTTGATTTTGGGTTCTTGTCACTGGACATTGTGTTGAGCTTGGAAGTCTACGCTTGGTCCCACCGGGCGTGCCAAAAGAGTGTTGATGAGAAATTCGATTCCCACGCACCGGCCCGAGAGGTTTGCTTTACTCTAGTGCAGGTCCAAATTGGTCGCCCGTGGTGAATTGAGGGCGTGCAAGTTGGTTTGATCCTCGTAACCAACAAGAAACAAGAAATAGGCATTAAGTTGAAATTAGATCCTACCGAATCGGTGATGACTTCAATAAACATATAATTGTTATTCCAAAGTACATGTATACTAAGTGATTGGGATAGATCGGCAGCATGCTGAGACAGTATAAATCACTTAGGCTAAATGCGCATTAGAATAATAATTATATGTATTGATAACCTAGCCGATACTGCAGATCTAATATGAATCGGCTAATACTCCGATACATTTTATAAAAAGATATTAATCTAATCTAAATATACTAAACCTAGATCAATCGGCTGTCAACATAGTTTGACAGACTGATACTGGCTTAGGGCATTTAAACATATTGATAGCTTAATATGAAAGACGGTTTTAATATATCTAATAGCGATTAAAACTAAAAGATAACTAAAACAGATAAGGCCGGAAACTCCAACGTCTCTAACAGATCTTAATAATTCTAAGAGCGACTTAATAGGTCGATTAGATGCAGCATTAAGTACAAAAAGAAATATTAGATATGCATGAGTAAATGTGAATCCCTCGAGACGGTAGACATGACATATAATCTAACTCAACCCCCGAATCTAGCCCAATCGGCTGCTGTCTCTAGAAAAAAATCAGTCGATCCCAGGATAGATCAAGGCATTGCTCTAGATTATAGGCCATGTATGATAAATTGTGTAGTTTATAACCTCAAAACTAGAGTATCATGACGATGGAAGCACTAATTCTGACGATAAAACCACTAATGACAAGGAATTACCTTGTTCGGAGATCAAAACCGATGCAGTCCGAGCAAGAGCAATAACTCGTCTGAAATAAAAAGGGTGGCGATGCGCCAAAATTGATTGATTGTGTGTTGGTTGATATCTTTATAATGAGCCCTCGGGTCTTATTTATACCCAGGCATAACGATACCCGTGTAGGACACGGTTTCTACCTTATCTACTATTTACAGTAGGATAATATCTCGGGACGTAGTCCCATGCCGCATTACAAAAGGAATACCTAATAACTTCCTATTTTACAGATACAATTGCCATTACAGGACCTTATCCATAGATGGCAATATCTTTAACGCATAATTTGGAGACCGAACCAACACTTTATTTTCAAGTTTCCCTAGGACAACTCGGAATCGGCTATCGGCTAACTTGGTCCGATTCGAACTTAGCCGAGCGAGCTCCACAGTCGATTCGGACTCGGCCGACACACCTCCTGTCTCTACGCAGATTGCGCTCCGATCCGATTCCGCTTCAATCTTGGCCCCAACTCGAGGATTTGGTTACCAAATTTGGTCGTTAACACCTTGACCCCTCGAGACGACTTCCGGCCTCCCTAGGACAAGACTTGGCAAGGAATGGCGTCACTGATAGCACGGTACAAGTGGTACTGCGGAGGAGGGATCCCGGGGCAAGATAACGCACAAGACACTCATGGTGCGTAGGTGTTGTTTATTCTTAACTTTTTAGATCTTTAGTCATAGCTTTCTTGGCCCCCAAGTCCCTTATAACTGCCCTCCTTGAGCTATAAAAGGGATGGCGGGATAGGTGGGGGAGAGGATTCATTCTTCACTCATAGCTTGTTCTTGGTTAGCTTGCCCTAAGCCCCAAGAACTCACACTTTTAAACCTTGTTCATCATCCACCCCGACAAAGAACATTGGACGTACGCCTATTATCCTTAAGGAGGGCTGAACCAGTATAAATCTCGTGTCTCATGTTTCTTGGCTTGTCTTAGTGACTCGAGTCGACCATCGATCCTAAAAGAAGCGCATTCCCAACCACTCACTTACCTCCTTGGGCACCCCCTCGGAGGACTGCGCCGAGTAGTTATAAAAGTAGTGTTCGGGTTTGCTATGAAACATGTAGTAGGATGTGAATGATCAAGATGGAATTTGCCCCGCTATGGGAGAGATATCTCTGGGCCCCTCGATGTAATGGATTATGGAAGTGCATGGCCATGCCGAGTTAATTGAGGAGTCAATCAATAGATACATAATCCAATACGAGATCGAGTGAATGATTAAGCTATTGATAGGATGGCACATGTCTTGCCTATAGCTTAATTGATATCATGAAGGAAAGGGATGCTGTGCACACACGAGTTCAGCCGATGATGGTATTTCTTACGACCACGAGATAAAATCCGCAAGCGGACGAAATACCGTTGTTGCACTTCACCCAGAGAGTATTCCAAGGGGTATCGAATCACCGAAATGATGTGGTTTATCTAAGAGTCGAGTTCATCCAAGGACACCAAGATTATGTAGGCTAAGGTATAGAGAGGATTTCTATGGTTGCGGCTCTAAGAAGCTGGTAAATTACTTTACCTTCTTTACTTATTTTGGGCGCCGGCCTACACTTGCTCTACCGAGTGACTCTAGTCTATAGCTCTACGACGTACCCAAACATGGAGGGTTACAAAGGATGGACATGGCTGTCATCACCTCTGCCTACCTCTTCGTCCCGTGGAGTACACGGCTAACAAAGTTAAACTCTAGCCTACACATCATGTCTATGCTATCGAATATTACTCTAGTCTCGCGCAAGAGCATCTCTGTCTTCATCGGGGTCTTAGTACGAGCATCCACGAATGGACAATGATCCCACAAGTAAATGTGATAAATTAAATTACTCAAAGTAAAGGATAACAACCATAGTAAATCACCAACACTTACTTTATTTAAGGAAGTATCCGTTGAGGCACAAGGCCGGGATCGGTGCCGTGACTCCGGCACTCCTCCGAACTACCACTCGGAGAGAACCGACCTTTGGGGCACTCCTTTTGGAAATTCCCCTCACTCTCTAACCTATTTTTGTAAGTACTAGAGACCTAGCACAAAGCCTTTGAAGTGAAGCGTTATTCTTCTCGGGATGTGTCTTGAAATGAAGTAGTGCCCTCCTTAAATAGCCCTTCCAAGGAGGTTGTAGGTCGGTTTCTAACCACTTTGTCGACCCATAACCGCCATTGGGGAGGGTGGAGTCTCCACATGAAAGCTGGTGGGGAGAGGTGACCTTCTTGGTTCGGCGCGGATCCGCACCGACTTTCTCCAGCACGACTTGTGGGCCCCTAAGGTGGTTCCAGTGTTTGGCCCCACTTTAAGTCGGTTTCACGACTTGTGGGCCCTCCGATCTGCAAGAAGCTAACGTGGCGACCACCGATTGGTTGGAGTTCGGTTTCTTGACCATGAAAGCACACTTTTGCTTCGTTTCGATATATTATTCACTGCATACAAATGATCACCAACACTCGTGGGAAAGAGTTAGTAAATAACCCTACCGCTACGTTGATGTGCATAGTTTGTTCCATTTATGCGGGGATTGATGGTCGGATATTAGCAATTAAGGACCGTCAACAAGCTCCCCCACACTTAGCCCCTTGCTCGTCCTCGAGTAAAGGTTGAGACCCTAAGGTGGATCAATATAACTTTTGGTATAGTGCTAACACAAAGTTATTCCTAGACCTACTCATAACTCTGAATCATATGTGTATACCATGATATCCTCGCTTATAGAAAAATGGAACATCTAGGTGTAAGTCACTTTTATTTCTTCTACTTAAATGACTCGGGTTTTTGAGAGGTTTTCAAAAGGAACACATAACTTTACTCCTCGATGAATCTCTCATGCCGCTCAATTTGTTTGATTCCTCACCAAGGCCATGCTCGCCTAATTTTCTCCTACTCCTAATAAGGCTTATGTGGAGCTCAAGATAGGGAAAATCATGCGACATACTTGCATCGAGATATTTTGTAAAGTCAAACGTAAGATCCAAGAAGAAAACTAATCATGTAATCATGATCAAGCTTTTGCATATTTATGTGGATTGGAATATGTGGGCGAAAATTGGAAAAAAATAATTGGGTTGGTGACTCTTTTTTGTATGATCCTCCTCCCTATCTTTTTATTTTGGAGAACATGACTATGAATACACACTTTTTTATTTTTTGTCATCGTGCTCAAGAAGACATGTTTCTTCTTTTGTGAGCATCATGAATTTTCTACTATCACTTTGTATATATTGTTTTAGATCATGTCTCATTTCGCATGGAGAGGAGGATAGAGGAACATAATTATTTGGAGTCTTTATTTGGTGGATGGCTAAAGGTGAATGCAAACTTCTGGAATAGAAATTTGCATATGGTAGGGAACATAATATTTTTTTGGCTAAACCTCTAATGTAGTGGGAGAGCAAATTTTATATGGTGGATATGCACAAGACTTGGACCAACGAAAACATGAAAAGATTCTAACAAGGGTCTAACTATTTGACTAAACTCAAAATGATAGCATGTCACATATCTATAAGGTTTAATCATGAATTTTGACAGATGGCTTTGATGGGAATAAAACATCATCGAGGAGTTCAAAATTATGGTTTTTGAATTTTTCAAACTAAAATTCCCCAAGCATTTTGTGCAGTATGAAACAAAGTTGCTTATTACCGGACTATCTCTCATAGATCAATAACTCAAATAGCATGCTTTTCCTAAAAAATTGATTTCACAGAGTATGAGTAAATGTCATGGGAATAACATGTCTTTATGCCAACCAAAATGTGTCATGCTTCCAAGGCTAGATTATTTTCTTTTAAGCTCATGCTCATAGTGCTAGAAAAAATTAATAAGCAGGATACTAGAGAGTTGTGAATTGCAAACCTACACAACACGAGAAGGTGATGACGAGTGGGGCCTACCATGGGTCGGTCGAACCCTAGTTCAGCCAAACCACCGTAGGTTCCAATCGTGCTGAATTTTCTTGTACTTGCTTCATCTTCTACCTGATTTATTGAACCACTACTCATTGCATTTGCAATAATGATTGATTCTTGCTCTCAATGCTTCGTCTAACATGTGTAGCCCTTCATGAATCCTCGACGTATCAGATGAGAGTGTATATCTACTCTACTACAAAACATCTTCTCATTTCTACAATCTACACATGGACAAGTCATGTAACTGTTATTCCTTCTTTTCCTCTCCTCCTCCGCGATGTTTATAAAATATGAAATACCACTTCTATACTCTTTGTTTATGTCAATCAGTTCCATACATCAAACTTCGGTCCATCGTTGCAAAAGTGAAATATAATTTTTTATGATATGTTTACATAATTTGTAGGGATGGTTTATTTATTAGTACCTAGGTATCCTTTTTCTTAATTTTCTATGTTTCAAAAAAGAGAAAATTCGCCCCCTCCTCCCGCGCACGCTCTCCCACCTTAAATGTGAAAAGTACACTTGGTTGGAGTATGCATTTGACAAAGTGATTGGGGTGTTTATAGTGTGTAATATCGGTAATGGGCCATAAACGGAATCCATCAACGTTATCTTTGTAGGGCATGTAAATACGGTTGTCACCGATGACAATCTTCGGTGATGGTGGTAAGTTCCAAACCGTCATCGGTAATCTTTGTTGGTCTGAATTCAATCCCGTCACCGATAAATGTCATCTGTGACAAAGCCTATCTAAAGGCCTATGGTGAGTGTTGTATGGCTGCTTTTGTCGGTTTTTACTCCGGCCCAACAAAGGTAAAGCTTACGTGATGGGCCATATAACTTCATCAAGGATGACCCATTCACAATGTCGGGTTCTGTACTAGTGAACTAATGTTGACAGTTTCCTAGGGGAATAGCTCAAATGTTTATTTTACCTCTATCTGAACAGGAATACCAACAATTTTTAGGAAATGCAAAATCAAGATTCTTCTGATCATTTGTCACTAGTTGAAGATGCTTGGACTTATAGTTGGGGAAATATCAGGTTCTCATCACAAAAGATTTATGCACTACTCTTTATAAAGAGTAAATGCTCAATGAAGATGAATGTTTTTTGATGGCTGATGCTAATTGATAGGTTAAATACAAGAGACATGTTGTTGGATGGCTTATGCTTAGAATGCCCTTTCGGCTCAGAATGTTGGAATGAATTAGGAATTTATGGGGACTCTTCACTCTATTTTGATGGAATGCTGCAGCAAGCGAGATTGTCCTATCGTCATTCACATTTTGTTGAAAATGTTTTACACAGCTTGGAAAATTTGCAATCAGAGAAATGGCTTGATCTTTGATAATCGACCTCCTTCAGTGTTTGGTTGGAAGTCACTTTTAAAAAGTGATCTTCTACTGTTGGTTCATCGTGTAATTGCAATTGAGAGACCAGTTCTTATTTCTTTGTTAGACCTGTTATAATTAAATTCTTTTCTCCTATTAATTAATCAATTTAACTGTGAGGGCTTCCCGTACCGTGCTTCTGGTAAAAAATGTTGACAGTTTCACAAGGTAACTGTAGTTCTATGAAATTTTCTCATATTCTATAAAAACAAATTCTATATTTTGTCATTGAGAAGTGGCCAGTTCTACGCATTGTCGTCACAAACGCGAGCCCTAAGAATTTCATCGAACAAGCATTTTCTTCTATTTTTTATCATCAATATTAGTTTACCATTAGTTGATCTTTAAAAACATGTTGCGACGCCACCTACATTGATATTTGGCAAGATAAAACCTTTTCATTTTGAAACATAAGTCATTAAAGTTTATGTTTATTTTTCACATAAATTAACATAAAAATGTTAAAAAATAATAAAATAAAAATAACTCGTGTACTTAAGTTTATTGAAAAGCATAATGTTCGAGTTTCTTTACATTATCTGTATTTCCTGAATTGATTTTCGCGCAGATTATGACTTGTGATAGTATTTTACATAAGATGGCCTTCACCGTTCAGGAGGTGATAGCACAAGAACAGAGTCCCACGTGAAATACGTCAGATGCTGCGCATGTCTTGTAAAACAGAGTGCTTACTAGCGTTCGTACGGGGTTCTTAGATAATTAACAAGCCAGGGGAAATATAACAAATTAATACAGACGGGGAATCAGATCAACGAGCAGGACAGCCGCGGCGACGGCACGGCGCACAGCCGCTCAGCCTTCGGCGCGGTGAGCCCGAACACGTCATCCATGTCGAGGTCGAGCGGCTCCGTCCCGGCGGGCAGCGACCAGTCGAAGCAGTGCAGGAGCTCCGCGAGGCCGAGCTCCACGGCGAACATCCCCAGCTGCATCCCCGGGCACGACCGCCGCCCGGACCCGAACGGCAGGTACTTGAAGTCCCCGCCCTTGAACTCCACGCGTGCGCTCTCGCCGGCGAACCGCGTCGGCCGGAACGCCGCCGCGTCGGGCCCCCACAGCGCCTCGTCGCGGCACATGGCCCAGTTGTTGATCCAGACGCGCGACCCACGCGGGATGGTGTAGCCCCCAATGGCGCAGTCCTGGAGGCTCTCGCGGAGTAGCAGAGGCAGCGGTGGGTGGAGGCGGAGCACCTCCTTGGTGACGCACCGGAGGTGGGGGAGGTTGTCGAGGTCGCTCTCCTTGACCCTGCGGTGGAGACCTACCACGGCCACGAGCTCGTCCTGCGCACGCTTCAGTTCGCCGGGATTGCGCAGGAGCTCCGACAGCGCCCATTCCACAGTGGAGGCCACCGTCTTCGTGCCGCCGAACATGATATCCTGCACGGATCAATGGACCAAGATGCATAAGCTTGGATTAGCTGCCGTGGAGTTGATGTGGAAAAATGGGATAGCTAATTACACGTTACGTGCCATGATTAACCCCTTGATGTTGTCTCTGGTCAGGCGGAGGTCACCGAGTTCGACGCCATCGGCTCTCTTGCCGCGTCCTCCAGGAGCATCGATGAGGTACGCGATCATGTCGTCCACCATGTCGGACGCCGTCACGTCGCCGTTCCTCCACTTGGCCAGGTGCTCGTCGATGATCCGGTCGATGAAAACGTCCAGCGCGTGCCTCGCCGCCGCCATCCTCTTGTCGATGCCGTTGAGATCGAGCCACCGGAGGCAGGGAAGTAGTCTCCCATGTTGAACGCCATGAAGATCTCCGAGAGCTCGAGGATGATGTCGACAAACACCTTCTCGTCCTCACGGCTCTGTCCGCCGAACGCCGCCCGGAAGGTCACGTTGGTGGCGAACTTGAATACCAGATCACCGACACTGCCGGCGGCTCCGCGCAGCTCGGCGACGGACCTGACGAGGGCGTCCACCTCGCGGCGCACGACGCGCCACGAGACGTCGCGCCGGGGGCTGAAGAGCTTGAGCACGCAGAGCTTGCGCATCTGGCGCCAGAACAAGCCGTAGTGCGCGAACGCCATGTCGGCGAGGTCGTAGGATACATACACCATGGCGGCCGTGACCGGTCGGTGCGAGAAGACGCTGTCGTTCTCGTGTATGATCTCCTTCGCCGTCTCCGGTGACGACACGACGAACACGTCCGCGAGGCCAACACGGAGGTGGAAGAAGCCGCCGTGGATCTTGGAGAGCTTGGCGAGGCCGCGATGAGTGAACTGATGCACGGACAGCAGGTTGCCGATGACAGGCAAGCCGGGAGGCCCGGACGGGAGGAGGAAGGCTGTTCGACGGAGTCGGCTAGTGTACCAGAGGAAGAAGGCTATACTGATCAATGAAGCGGTGACCAAGTAAGCATCTTGGCTGTAGTTCCCCATAGAGTGATCACTTCACTAGGAATTGCTACACGCTAACAAGTTCAATAGCGTGTACGGTATTATAGCTGCTCAAATTTGTTGTTTCTATTATAAAACTACAAACATGATATACTAATTAATTAACACATCACGTGTGTAAGGTAGGTGACATATCCAATGCGGCATGCACGATTATATCTTTCTTTATGGTTGGGAACTTACATTAAGCTTTCATCTCAATTATAGGATAAATAAAAGCTAGCAATTCTGGTGTTAATCAGAAGGGGATTACGAGCTTTCCTGTGACTGAATTTGTCACCTTCAACTTCTAGGCCAGTTTTCAGTTTTCAGGACAAAAGAAAAACTCTAGGCCTAGGGAAAGAAGAGTGGAGGGAGGTGCAGTGACGAAAATATGATTTTAGCTTAAATATGCCATCTGAAAAATTTAACACAAAATTTTGATAATAATTAAAATTAACAACACGATAAGTTATATATGTACTAATATGGGGATTGTCACCCCGGGGTAGCACTCGGATCATAGTTAAAGTCAAGCTGAAGTCAGATTGCGAGTCTTCGTGATATGGTCGGGAGCCCGACCTCCTCTCGGGGTCGGCCGCCCCGACCTCCCCCGGTCCGACCTTGACACTTCTTTCTCGACCTTGACTCCTCGACCTAACTTTTGGCCTCCTCGGGACAAGACTTGGCTTGCAAGGAGGCAAGGAGGGGACAACCCGGTAAGGAATAGCGTCACCCGACAGCACAGTATAGGTTGTACCTGCAGAGGAGGGATCCCAAGACAAGATAAGGAACAAGACATGAAGGGTTACGCGGAAGCTACGCTAGCCGAAAACAAAAATTTCTACCGCGCAAACCAGGAACACTTGCAAGTAAGGGCCGATAGATCGTTACCGATTGGAGTAGAGTGCGCGGAATAGCCAATCGGGGCAATCCGATCTAGAACATGTAGCCGATTTCCGGAGACGCCCGATTCGCCAATCGCCCGATTCAAGTCGTCCGGCCACGTTCTCACGCCTCGCTCCGATGCGCCCGACCGCGCCGATCAAGAGCGCGCAACGTAGCGGCGCCTCTACCGGTATCCACACGTCCGGGGACAGAACGCCGTACACCCGTGTGCTAGCACGCGATGCAAGGCTAGGGTTTGGCTCGAAAGTGGGGAGGGTTTCCGTGGAGATTGATCTCGGCGACTTCATTGCACGCGATGCAATTGACGTGTATTCAGCTCTCCACCCCTCCCTCCTTTATATAGAGTTGGCCGACGGGACTAGTGGCCGATTAGGACTCTATTTTGAATCGGATCTCATCCGTATCTCATAGAGTTGGCCGCCCACACGTCGTAAGCCCATAGGACTCTATCCGATCGGATCCCTATCCGATCGAGCCGTATCCAAGTCCAACTCGAATATCTATTCTATCCCCTTAAGCGTGCGACCACACGTAGGTTCAGGTATACTCGGTTTCGGCTATAGTCTAACTTAGCCGATCGTCGGCTCGAGTCCAACTCGGCCGACACTCAATGCGGCGCCTAGCGGCACATATTGACACCATAGTATACAAGAATATAATATCGGCTCGAACTGTAATGTGTACACAAATCCCTTTGCCTCACGATACCGGTTAAGCTATAGGCAAGATGTGTGCCATCCCTTCAATAGCTTAACCATTCACTCGAACCGTATTGGATTATCATGCGTTGATTGACTCCTCAATCAACTTAGCATGGCCATGCATTTCCATAATCCATTACCTCGAGGGGCCCGAGATATCTCTCCAAAGGAGGGGCAAATTCCATCTTGATCACTCACATCCCACTCCATGTTTCATAGCAAACCCGAAAACTACCTTTATAACTATCCGATTACGGAATAGCGTTTGGTAGTCCCAAAGTAGGCTACTACACATGTTGGAATCCATGGTGATCTCAGGTCTAAGGACTTTGTACCAACACTACCTGAGACCAACTAATGACACATTAATTCCTGTAGTGTCTCATGGTGGGTCTATCCAACAATGTGTTTTCTAACACATATGTCCGTGTTTATTGATTTGGTATCTCCATACCCATGATCTATGAGACATGATCATCAATCAATAAACATGCTGATCTTAGAATCATATTTGTTCCAACAATATGACATATGATCAGGGATCGTTTAGAAATAGATTCATACATATCGAGTCTCATAAATAAGTCACGTACTTATTGATCAATACATGATGTCTATTTCATGGAACTGAATAACACTTTATTCATTTATACATAAACATTGACGTGATATCCAACATCTCCATGTTGCCTCTAGGGCATATCACTAACAAGACACCCACGGCACACAAGACCCAGAGAGCATCTTCATGTCCTCTTTTTTCAGTGTTGTTTGTACTTACTTTTGAGATTTTTAGTCTTAACTTTCTTGGCCCCCAAGTCCTATGTAACTGCCCCCTTGGACTATAAAAGGGAGGAAAATATGGGCCGAGAGGGAGAGGAACATACACAGACAGACGTTACTCAATTTGTAGCTTGTTCTTGGCTAGCTTACTCACACCTGTAAACTTTGTTCATCATCCACCCCAACAAAGAATAATGGACGTAGGCCTATTATCCTTCGAGAGGGCTGAACCAGTATAAATCTTGTATCTCTTATTTTCTTGGCTCGTCTTAGCGACTCGAGTCGACCATAAGATCCAGAGGAGAGGCGTCATCCCGACCACTCACTTACTTCCTCGGGCACCGCCTTGGAGGAATACTGACCTACCCGTCGACAGTTGGCGTGCCAGGTAGGGACCATGCTTCTTCTTCGTTCTTGGCGACCTGATGGCTGTCGTCTTCTCCACCGACTTCGCGACACCCACCAGGGTGATGTTCATCTCCGGGAGACTGGTCTTCCACGCCGACGACTTCAGTCGCCTCTCCCTCTCCAAGGTGGCTTCGTGCGAGCTCGAGCGTGCGGCTGCGTGACAGCGTGAGGTGGGGAGGCTGAGGTGCGTCGCTCCGCGCCCGACGGCCTCGACCCCTGTGGATCGCATGACTGCGCAGGCTTGGCGGCCCAAGCCCCAGACTGCCTGCCCGGTCATCTCGAAGGTGGACTTAGCTTGGTGAAGGGTTACGCGGAGGCTACGCTAGCCAAAAACAAAAACTTTTACCGCGCAAACCAGGAACACTTGCAAGTAAGGGCCGATAGATCGTTACCGATTGGAGTAGAGTGCGGCGGAATAACCAATCGGGCAATCCGATCCGGAACAGTGTAGCCGATTCCCGAGACAGCCGATTCGCCAATCAGCCGATTCGAGTCGTCCGGCCACGTTCTCACGCCTCGCTCCGATGCGCCCGACCGCGGCCGATTCCACCACGGCCCGATCGCTCCGTTGCGGCCCGATCCGAAGCCGATCAACGGCGCGCAACGTAGCGGCGCCTCTACCGGTATCCACACGTCCGGGGACGAACGCCGTACACCGGTGTGCTAGCACGCGATGCAAGGCTAGGGTTTGGCTCGAAAGTGGGGAGGGTTTCCGTGGAGATTGATCTCGGCGACTTGTTGCACGCGATGCAATTGATCTCTATTCAGCTCTCCACCCCTCCCTCCTTTATATAGAGTTGGCCGGCCGGGACTAGTGGCCGATTAGGACTCTATTTTGAATCGGATCTCATCCGTATCTCATAGAGTTGGCCGCCCATACGTCGTAAGCCCATAGGACTCTATCCGATCGGATCCCTATCCGATCGAGCCGTATCCGAGTCCAACTCGAATATCTATTATATCCCCTTAAGCGTGCGACCACAGTAGGTTCAGGTATACTCGGTTTCGGCTATAGTCTAACTTAGCCGATCGTCGGCTCGAGTCCAACTTAGCCGACCTGTCAATAGCGGCGCCTAGCGGCACATATTGACACCATAGTATACAAGAATATAATATCGGCTCACGAACCTGTAATGTGTACACAAATCCCTTTGCCTCACGATACCGTTAAGCTATAGGCAAGATGTGTGCCATCCCTTCAATAGCTTAACCATTCACTCGAACCGTATTGGATTATCCGTCTGTTCATTGACTCCTCAATCAACTTAGCATGGCCATGCATTTCCATAATCCATTACCTCGAGGCCCAGAGATATCTCTCCAATGGAGGGGCAAATTCCATCTTGATCACTCACATCCCACTCCATGTTTCATAGCAAACCCGAAAACTAGCTTTATAACTATCCGTTACGGAATAGCGTTTGGTAGTCCCAAAGTAGGCTACTACACATGTTGGAATCCATGGTGATCTCAGGTCTAAGGACTTTGTACCAACACTACCTGTGACCAACTAATGGCACATTAATTCTGTAGTGTCTCATGGTGGGTCTATCCAACAATGTGTTCTCTAACACATATGTCCATGTTTATTGATTTGGTATCTCCATACCCATGATCTATGAGACATGATCATCAATCAATAAACATGCCGATCTTAGAATCATATTTGTTCCAACAATATGACATATGATCGGATCGTTTAGAAATAGATTCATACATATCGAGTCTCATAAAATAAGTCACGTACTTATTGATTAATACAAGATGTCTATTTCATGGAACCGAATAACACTTTATTCATTTATACATAAACATTGACGTGATATCCAACATCTCCATGTTGCCTCTAGGGCATATCACTAACAATCTCCCACTTGCACTAGAGTCAATCATGTAAGTATCTAATACCCATTGCTCTTGTGTGCGCCTCATGCTTCGGGTGAGGGAGAGGTTTTGTCGGCGGATCGGCTATGTTGAGATCCATGTGCACTTTGCATATCTTGACATCACCTCTGTCCACAATCTCGCGGATGAGATGATATCGCCGAAGTATGTGTTTGGACTTGATGTGACCTCGGCTCCTTGGCTTGCGCAATGGCTCCACTATTGTCACAATAGAGAGACATTGGACCGTCGTACTAGTCATCACACCAAGCTCGAAACGAATTTCTTGATCCAAACGGCCTCCTTTGCGGCTTCCGAAGCAGCAATGTACTCGGCCTCCGTTGTAGAATCAGCAACGGTATCTGCTTGGAACTCTTCCAGTGCTGCGCGCCTCCGTTCGGGCGAACACGAACCCGGTTGCGATCTATAATCATCCTTGTCCGTTTGGAAGCTAGCATCGGTGTAACCACTTACAACGAGCTCTTCTTCACCTCCATAGACTAGGAACATATCCTTAGTTCTTCTCAAGTACTTAAGGATATTCTTTACGGCATCCGTGACCTTCACCGGATCGGCGGTATCTGCTCGTAGCACTCAAAGCGTACGAGACATGCAGGCGTGTACAAAGCATGGCATACATGATGGATCCAATTGCCGAAGCATATGGAACCATACCCATCTTATTCCGCTCATCATGTGTCGAGGACACGATTCTTGCTAAGATTAATGCCATGTGACATGGGCAAGAAACCTTTCTTGGAATCATGCATGTTGAACCTTTTCAACACCTTGTCAATGTATGTACTTTGGCTTAATCCAATTAGCCTCTTGGATCTATCTCTATAGATCCGAATGCCCAATATGTATGCTGCCTCCCCCAAGTCTTTCATGGAAAAACTATTTTTCAATGAAGACTTGACGGATTCTAGCATAGGGATATCATTTTCAATCAATAATATGTCATCCACATATAAGATTAGAAATACAATTGCACTCCCACTGACCTTTTTGTAAACACAGGCCTCTTCTTCATTTTTGATGAAACCAAACCCTTTGATTACTTCATCAAAACGAATATTCCAACTCCGAGATGCTTGCTTCAATCCATAAATGGATTTCGTAGCTTGCATATCTTTCGAGCGATTCTGGATCGACAAAACCCGAGGTTGTATCATGTATACATCCTCGCTTAGGTTTCCATTCAGAAAGCCGTTTCGACATCCATCTCGCCATATCTCATAATCGAAATATGCAGCAATCGCTAGGATAATCCGAATAGATTTAAGCATTGCGACGGGCGAGAAGGTTTCATCATAATCAACTCCTTGAATCTGTTTAAAACCTTTCGCCACCAATCGCGCCTTATAGATGTGAACATTTCCATCCATATCGGCCTTTTCTTAAAAACCCATTTACACTCAATGGTTTTTACACCATCGTGGATCAACCAAGTTCCAAACTTGATTGTCGTACATGGATTCTATTTCGGATTTCATGGCTCCAAGCCACTTGTTGGAATCGGGTCCCACCATCGCTTCCTCATAGGTCTTAGGTTCATCGTTGTCCAACAACAATATATCACGTTGTTCCTTTGTGTACACACGGGTGCACGACGTGATCTTTCGTCCTCAGTGGGGTGGTGTATCTACAAGAGGTGGCGCAACATTTTGCTCCTCTGTTGTGGTTACGTGGTCGTTGAAACATTTTCGGTGTTTCTTGAACTTCTTCAAGATGCACCCTGCTCCCACTAACCCTTCTTGAAAGAAACTCTTTCTCCAAGAAGACACCGTGTCGGGCGACAAACACTTTGCCTTGTTCCCGATTATAAAAGTAATATCCCTTAGTTTCCTTAGGATATCCCACAAAGAAGCACTTGTCGATTTGGGTGTGAGCTTGTCGACGTAAACGTTTTACATAAGCTTCGCATCCCCATATTTTGAGAAAAGACAAACTAGGGGGTTGCCCTGTCCATATCTCATATGGTGTCTTTTCAACCGACTTAGATGGAACTCTATTTAGTGTGAGCCTGTTGTTTCAAGAACATATCCCCGAAAGATAACGGAAGATCACTTTGGCTCATCATCGACCGCACCATGTCCAACAAGGTGCGATTTCTCCATTCCGACACTCTGTTCCATTGTGGAGTTCTGGCGGAGTTAGCGTGGAACAATTCCACAATCTTTCGATGATTACCAAACTCTTGGCTCAAGTATTCCCCTCCACGATCGATCGTAGAAACTTGATTGTTTTCCTAAATGATTCGTACTTCATTCGGAATTCTTTGAACTTTTCAAAGGATTCGGACTTATGCCTCATTAAGTAGATGTAACCATATCTACTATAGTCATCGGTAAAGGTAATAAATGCGATAACCACCTCTCGGCCGTTGAGCTCATTGGTCCACATACATCGAGTATGTATGAGTGTCAACAAGTCACTTGCTCTTTCACGTGTCCCGTGAAAGGTGCCTTTGTCATCTTACCAAGTAAACAAGACTCACATGTCTCAAATGATTCAAAATCAAAAGAGTGAAGCAATCCATCCTTATGGAGCTTCTCCATGCATTTCTTATTTATATGGCCTAAGCGACAATGCCGGATAAACGTGGGGTTTATATCATTAGAGAGTTGTCTTTCTCGTATTAATGTTATAGATGGGAGACGCTTCAAGATTCAAAACGTATAATCCATTCACCAATGGAGCATGAAAATAGAACATATCTCGAGATATATTGAACAACCATTGTTCATTGATCTAAAATCATATCCTTCCGCTTGCAAACATGAAGCGGAAATAACGTTTTGACATAGTGTTGGAACACAATAACAATTATTTAATTCCAAAACTAATCCTGAAGGTAGATGAAGTGGTACTGTGCCGACGCAAGCGTAGCAACGCTTGCTCCATTGCCGACGCGCGGTTCACCTCGCCCTTCTCAATCCTCTACTTCTTCTCATTCCCTGCAGCGATTTGCAAATATGAGCTACGATCCGGTATCAAATACCCAAGAGTCGGTAGGTGAAGTAGCAAGATTAATGTCTATAACATTAATACCGAAGCGAAGTCATACTTTGCTTCTTTTTGAGATCCTCCATGTACTTCTTGCAGTTCCTCTTCCAATGGCCTGTCTCCTTGCAATAGAAGCAAACGGCATACGATGCCGCCGACCCTTCTTGCCCTTCTTTGCATTGGAGGCACTCGCGATCTCATCGGGAGTTAACTTCCTCTTGGTGCAAAGTTTCTTGACAGTGGTTTGCGCTTTGCCTTCGCATCATCATCACATGATGACCGTTTTTCGGATACTCTCCTCACTGTCTTTAGCATCCCATGTAATTCAGCCAAGGTTCTATCCATATTGTTCATGTGATAGTTTAATATGAATAGCTCGAAGCTCGGAGGGAGCGGCGGAGAATCACATCGGTAGCCAACTCTTGGCTAAGGGGAAAACCTAGTTTTCCGGACTCTCGATATAGCCAATCATCTTTATCACATGCGGATCGACGGGATTCCCCTCAACAAGCACGCACGCAAACAAGGACTTCGAGGTGTTGAACCTCTTGGCCCGAGCTTGGTTCTCAAACATGCCACGCAGTCCCTGAATAATAGTGTGAGCATCGCTTGCTCTCATATTGCTTCGAAGCTCGGGGACATTGTAGCAAGCATGAGACGACTTATATCTAGGGCACATTAGTGTGCTTCTCGTAGCTCTCCGTGCAATTGCGGTGGCATTATTTGGCAAATCCTCGGGATAGGGTACTTCAAGAACGTACTCCTTACGCTCTTGCTTGAGTACAATTCTCAAGTTACGATACCAATCCATAAAGTTTGTTCCATTTAATTTTTCCTTTTCGAGAATAGATCACAAATTAAAGGTACTGGGTGTAGTATTAGCCGCCATTTATTCTACAACAAAAAAGCAAAGTTTAGCACAATGTTTATGCTATGTCTATTGTTAAACAATTTAACATTAGACTCCCATTACGTATTTTCCACCTTCCCTCTAGGTTACGTATTGGGTCAAGATCCACATGTTAATTAATTTTCTAGTGAGCTTTGGCATCATTGCTAGAAAATTAGTAACATCGGTAAGCAACACCTTGCTAATCACATCTCTATGTGACTCTTGTTGTTGGTGTGGCATCTCCATGCCCCGGCGCCAACCTATGCCCCAAGGCCCAAAACTGTTTTGATAGCCTTGTTAAGTAAACCAAATGCTCCTGCATGTATATATCGACATATACCCCTCGTGTTATGATAGAGAATGGCACTCGCTTTGGCAGACCCACCATTGACGAGCATAACGGTGACGGGTGCAACATTTGGAAGGGCATCATTACTACTTAATTTTGCGAGGGATGCTATCCTATCAAACAAACATATCACATATGAAAGCAAGAAGAATAGCATATAGTGAAATAGTATGGCCCCCTTCACATGGTGATCTCCATCTCCATGCCGGTGTAGAGGATCTCCATCTTCATCACCGTTCTTTCGAGTGCCGAATGCTTGATTTCTTCAAACTAAGCTACTACTATAGAAGCTCTAATTGAAGATTACATCGACTACGGTCGTGAAAGAATATTACAAGCATTGCACGTATGAAAGAATATTACAGGGATTGCACATATGAAAGAATATTACATGCATCACATGCATCTCATACATCTCATACATACAATAGGGCCATACCATCTCAAAGCATTCTCTGCAAAAACAAGTTAGGCGTAGAAACGTTTTCTACCTATCGCGAGAGATACGGCACGAGACGACCTATAAGGGGGTACGCACACGGCGGTCCCGATACCATATCGGCATAATCATATTATGCCGTCCCGATACACTATCAAGGGAGATGGTTTGCGTAGGCGCGAGGCAGCAACAAAGTCGGACTACGAGATAGCTTCGTATAATCACATTATACCGTTCCGATACACTATCAAGGAACGCTATCTCGAACCCAACTCAAACCGAGTTATTTGGAAATTGCTTCGACGTAATCATATTACGTCGTTCCGATACACTATCAAGGAACGCAATTACCATTAACTCTCCTCAACGAATCCCGTAAAACCGATTGATCTAATCAACCCGTGCACAAAACTTGTTCCGATCCAATCTAAAACCCGAAGTAAGCAAGATTAGCTCGATACCACTGAAGGGTTACGCGGAGGCTACGCTAGCCAAAAACAAAACTTTTACCGCGCAAACCAGGAACACTTGCAAGTAAGGGCCGATAGATCGTTACCGATTGGAGTAGAGTGCGGCGGAATAACCAATCGGGGCAATCCGATCCGGAACAGTGTAGCCGATTCTCGGAGACGCACGATTCGCCAATCAGCCGATTCAAGTCGTCCGGCCACGTTCTCACGCCTCGCTCCGTGCGCCCGACCGCATCGATTCCACCACAGCCGATCGCTCCGATTGCGGCCGATCCGAAGCCAATCAACAGCGCGCAACGTAGCGCGCCTCTACCGGTATCCACACGTCCGGGGACGAACGCCGTACACCGGTGTGCTAGCACGCGATGCAAGGCTAGGGTTTGGCTCGAAAGTGGGGAGGGTTTCCGTGGAGATTGATCTCGGCGACTTCGTTGCACGCGATGCAATTGATCTCTATTCAGCTCTCCACCCCTCCCTCCTTTATATAGAGTTGGCCGATGGGACTAGTGGCCGATTAGGACTCTATTTTGAATCGGATCTCATCCGTATCTCATAGAGTTGGCCGCCCATACGTCGTAAGCCCATAGGACTCTATCCGATCGGATCCCTATCCGATCGAGCCGTATCCGAGTCCAACTCGAATATCTATTCTATCCCCTTAAGCGTGCGACCGTAGGGTTCAGGTATACTCGGTTTCGGCTATAGTCTAACTTAGCCGATCGTCGGCTCGAGTCCAACTCGGCCGACCATCAATAGCGGCGCCTAGCGGCACATATTGACACCATAGTATACAAGAATATAATATCGGCTCGAACAATGTGTACACAAATCCCTTTGCCTCACGATACCGGTTAAGCTATAGGCAAGATGTGTGCCATCCCTTCAATAGCTTAACCATTCACTCGAACCGTATTGGATTATCTGTCGTTGATTGACTCCTCAATCAACTTAGCATGGCCATGCATTTCCATAATCCATTACCTCGAGGGCCCGAGAGATATCTCTCCAAAGGAGGGGCAAATTCCATCTTGATCACTCACATCCCACTCCATGTTTCATAGCAAACCCGAAAACTACCTTTATAACTATCCGATTACGGAATAGCGTTTGGTAGTCCCAACGTAGGCTACTACACATGTTGGAATCCATGGTGATCTCAGGTCTAAGGACTTTGTACCAACACTACCCGAGACCAACTAATGGCACATTAATTCTGTAGTGTCTCATGGTGGGTCTATCCAACAATGTGTTCTCTAACACATATGTCCATGTTTATTGATTTGGTATCTCCATACCCATGATCTATGAGACATGATCATCAATCAATAAACATGCCGATCTTAGAATCATATTTGTTCCAACAATATGACATATGATCAGGGATCGTTTAGAAATAGATTCATACATATCGAGTCTCATAAATAAGTCACGTACTTATTGATCAATACAAGATGTCTATTTCATGGAACTGAATAACACTTTATTCATTTATACATAAACATTGACGTGATATCCAACATCTCCATGTTGCCTCTAGGGCATATCACTAACACTTGGATCCTGGTCGAGCGCCCTGCAGGACGCCGTTTCCCACATCCGGCTTCCCCGCCACGTGGGATCCCATCATCCTCTTCATCCGTCACCAGGCTGACTCCCACGCTCCCCAGGACGGAAAGCACCCAGAAGATTGCCTGCCATGCTTCTCCTCCATGCTCGACACTGGAGAAATGGCTGTGTGGGCCAGTCTTCGTCCCGGGCAACCACTGGCCGACGAACTTCGTCATGATGGCGGGTATGATTTTCGAGGATGAGGTCATGGGCTTCGAGGAGTCCTATGCCGATCGCAACGCCCGCCATCACCGCAATGCGGGACGGGTTGCGCGCCGCGAGCAGGCCCAGCACCCTCGCATCCAACCCCGGAGCCTGGAGTCCGACTTCACCATGGAGTTCGAGGGGCAACAGGTGTTCCATACGCCGGCGGCTAACCTGGTGGCCATCCAGCGAGCACTCAATGGCCTTCCTGACTCTCCGAAGGTGTGGAAGGCAAAGGCCATCATGACCCAGGCGGCTGCCGCTCAGCTCAACGTCCTAGACCTATCTGAGCGCCCCACGGGGAGCACGCGACACTTGATGTCCTGGCAGCAGCAGAGCGCTAGCCACTCCGCCTCACTGTCCCCCTCCAAGGGCCGAGCCATGATGGACAGGGCCATCCCCGATGGTTCGAGAGGCCTCCCCAGGAATGCCCGTATGGCGGAAGACCAGGACAGCTCTTACACTGGGAACATGCGTGAGATCATCACGCAGAAGAACGATGCCCAAAACACCGGAGGTGCCAGGAGATGCGCAAATGGATGATTACGATCGGATGCATGGTCCTCCTGATGGCGCCGCCGATGCTGAGGCCGTGCCGCGGCACAACGGCTTTTCAGCCTTCACCGCAAGCCTTCGGCAGGTGACGTGGCCCAAGGGGTTCCGCCCGATCGGGATTGATCCCTACGATGGCAAGACCAACCCCATCCTATGGCTTCAGCTATACTGCACGGCCATCCGGGCGGTGAACGGTGATGCCCACGTAATGGCGAACTACCTCCCGGTTATGCTGGCTCTGACCGCCATCAATTGGCTGGTAGGGCTCCTCGACGGCTCTATTGACTCTTGGGATGCGCTTTGCGATGCCTTCATCGCAAACTACCAAGGCACATGGCAATGCCCCGCCTCACGCTATGACCTCCGTCAACCTCGGGGGGCTAGCGAGTCCATCCGGGACTACATCCGACGCTTCTCAAAACGTGGCAAAACCGTTGCGAGCATCACTGATGAAGACGTCATGCACATCTTCTCCGAGGGTTTTCGGAAGCCCTCCGAGCTGTTCTGGTTCCTCGTTAGGAATCGGTCGACCTCTCTGGCGAACATGATCTCCATCGCCAAGAGCTTTGCCGATTCCAAGGACGCCGAACGGCAGGAAATGTTTGCCCAGAGCCCCTCGTCCCAAGGGAGTCTCGGGGAAAGGAGCGGTCGAGCTAGACCGATGCTCGCCGAGAACAGAGGACCGCCGACCACCTTCGTGGGTCAAGTGGGACGAGGTGAAGCGCAAGTTGACCCCTGAGGTCGCGGCCATTGAAAGACCGAGCTCGAGGGGAGAGACCTCGGGTTAATCGGTTCGGGATGCACTGGACAAGTCGTGCTTCCTACACCCAGAAGGTAATCGCACCATCCGTTAGTGCTGTACCCTCCAAGACCAATTGGTCCGGGAAGCACAAAATCCCTGACCCCCGAGGGCACGGTGGAGGAGGGATGGATACGCGAAGTGCCACAATGAGGATCATCGGAGGGATGATGACTTCGAGGAGCCGACCCACACCGTTAACATTATCCTTGGTGGCGAAGCAACGTCTAGGATTTAGTATTGAACAGACCAAACAAACCTACTAGAGGGGGGTGAATGGTAGGGAAAAACCAAAACAAAAAAAAACTTTTAGCGGAAATAAAAGTTACCCTCGAATCAATGAAGATGTCGCTGCCGGTCAAAACACCCTCATGCCACGGCCGACCGCGACCGCACGGTCAAACCGCGCCCTCCGGTTGGACCGCCGTCGCAACCGTGGTCAAACTGTCATCGTCGTTTCACAAAAACAATTTCACTTTCCTTTTTCTGTTTATGGGCAAGTATAAAACAAAATCCAACCAAATGTCCATCTTTTTCACAAAACAAACAAGTGTATTTCTCACGATGATTAGAACCACAAGTAGAAACAGATGGTTTAGCAACAAAAGTAGCAACAAGTGGTTTTGCAATCACAACATTAGTTTTGGAAAATGATGCATTCAAAGAAGTCATGATGCGAGCAGACACAGTGTTCTTAGATTCAGATTTAATCAAAATTTCACCACTCTAGAACCAACACCTAAAACAACAGGAGGATGTCTAGTATGATGAGCATAAGGATCAAAACCTAAACCACGATTATTTGTGCTAACTTTAGATTTATCAAGAATCATGTTGAGGTTCTTTTTACCATCAGAAAATTTTTGCAAAGAACTTTTCAAGTAAGAAACCTCTTGAGTAAGAGTAACATAATTTTTACAAGCACCCAAAACACTCTTTTGTTTTCTACAAGTCGTGCAAGACACCACTTCATCTTGTTTAACAATTTTTCCATGTGCTTAACACGACCCAAATCATCTTTTAGTTTCAGCTCATTAGCAACACATGTTAAACAAGGTTTTGGTACTAGATTGCTTAATCCTCTTAGAGCTAATCAAATTAAACATCGAGCTAGCAAACAAAGCAACTTGACATTTATTTAAAGCTCTCTTAGTAAAAAACAATTCATCAACCAATCTAGTGTTCATGACAAAGCTAAGTGCAAGACAAGATTCAAATTTTTGAGTTTTCTTAGATTCAACATCAAGCTTCTTGGCATAAACGCTCTAATTGACTTAATTTCAGCAAATAAAACATCACAAGATTGACATTCATCATTATCAGAAACAAGAGATTTTATTCTTCTATTTCCAGCATTAAGAGACTTAATGGTAGCTTCATGTTGACTAATCTTTTCTCAAACTTAGAAATTTTGTAACCAAGTATAGCAATAACTTTTTGAAGATATTCAACACTAGGAGCAGGAATTACCTCATTGTCATTTTCAGAATCTTCATCAATGTTACTAGCCTTGAGACAAACTCCAACAATGTTCTTCCTCTTGTCATCATCTTCATCACTTTCAAAATCAACATCACTTGACTCTTGAACCGCTGCATATGCTTCATCAACTGCGCCTTTTGGTAGAATTTCTTCATCTTAATGTTCTTGAATTGCTTCTTATTTTGCTTGGCACCCTTGGCGTTCTTGGGTTCATCTTGATCTACTTCCTTTTTACCTTTTTCAAGCTTGGGACATTGAGAACGAATGTGATTTGGTTGTCCACACTCAAAGCAACGAATTGGTCCACCTTTTTCTCCTGAACTTGAGATTACTGACAGCTCGAGAAATTCTGTTAGCAAGAGAAACCAAGTCCCCCTGACTGATTTCCTTTAGTTGATCGTTGGACAAGGTATTAGAAATAGAAAGAGCCGTCTTAGGAGAAATATCCAAAGAAGATCTAGATGAAGACACCAAAGCAGTAGATTTAGAATCAGTTCTTGTAGAAAGAATATTCATCTCATAGGTTTTCAATTTGGTGTAAAGAACATCCATAGTCAAAGTGTTCATATCAACAGATTCCTGAATCGAAGTAACATTAACATCCCAAACCTTCATATCAAGACCGTTCATAAAGTGACGAGCAACCTCGGACTGAGAATAATTAGCATTATAAGAAGAATCAATAGATCTAAGATTACTCAAAATTTTGTTAAAACGGCCTAGATACTCATCCAAAGACTCCCCATGTGTCACCCAAATTTGATGTACTCCTTTTGAAAACAACTTTTCGCAACTCTTTAATGTTTGTAGATCCAGTATGAAAATCATTCAAAGCCTTCCAAATCTCATTAGCAGTAGCAAGATGCAAAACACGATCAATGTCAGAGCGAGAAATTGCATTAAGAACAATATTGCAAGCTTTGTAATTATTTTCAAAATCTAATTTGAGAGCAGGAGTATCAATGCACTCAGGGATTTCAAAATGTTGTGCAACTTTTAACCAAATATCATATCCTTGAGATGTTATGTAAGATTCCATCTTTTTCTTCAAATAATAAAAATTGATTCCATTGGAAATATGAGGTTTGTTTGAAAACTTTTTAGCCATGGCAAATAGATCAGAAAAGCAACAGATATCAAAACAAGAACCAGGCTCTGATACCACTTGTAGGATCGAACAAGACCAAACAAACCTACCAGAGGAGGGTGAATGGTAGGGAAAAACCAAAACCAAAAAAAACTTTTAGCGGAAATAAAAGTTACCCTCGAATGAATGGAGATGTCGCTACCGGTCAAACTGCCCTCACGCCGCCGGTCAGACCACCGTACATGCGCCGGTCAAACCACTGCCTTGCCTCCGTTTGGACCGCCACCGCAACCCGCCGGTCAGACCGCTCGCACACCTGCTGTCAGACCGTTGGGATCCAAAAAACACCGGTAGATGAACTCTCGAAGAAGTAGATTAGAACTTTCGACTTTCATCATCTAGTGTTTACAAAGTGCAACAACAACACTCCTCATCAAAATCTCAAACTAAACTCGAAACCCTAACTTTCTCTCAACTTGTGACTCTCTAACGCCGATAGCAGGAGGCCACACCCTCGCTCTCTATTTATACCACAAAAACATCCTACTCAAAGTAGAAGTAGAACTCCTATTCCCAATAGGACTCAATCACTCTCTTCCACTCCTATTCACAATAGGACTCAAGAACTCCTATTGCCAATAGGACTCAAGAACTCCTATTTCCATATGCATACGATTCCTCTCATATACCATATGGATTCTCCATCTTCCATGTGAATTATCCTCTAGCCTTTTAGTATCCCGTGTGATCTCTTCATCTCTGGACATCCACTTCTCCCAAGTCGACTCCGATCCATAACCGGCAACATTACCCTGAGGCCTCAAGCGATACCTTCACATGAACAACAAAGAAACTCCATATCCGAGTACAAGTTCACACTAACTTGACTCACATCAGCACGCAATAGTATCACATACGAATAGAAACCATCTAGAAGTCATATTCATAAAGAAATCTAGAAATCCAACGAAAACAACCCAAAACCGACTCCTACCCGGAGTCAGCCGGTCTGACCGTCGGGTAACCCGATTAGACCGCCCGAACACTCCCAGTTTGACCGGCGACACCCAATCGGTCTGACCGACCAGATATGCTGACCTGTACTATGCATCAATCGAAAAAAAATATTCATCGTATTTTCATAAAACACTTACCTTTGATAATTGTTCATCACATAGATTAAGTCATCACATGACTCTACATAGGAGTCAACGCCAGCAGAAGCTTCTCTCTCGCCTAGTGAACACCATCTCCATCGAGCCGACCGACCACCTTCGGTGGTCGAAGATCCCGATCTTCTTCTCTCGGGCTGACCAATGGGCCAACGTCTGGAAGCGGGGCCGGTTTCTGCTGGTGGTGGACCCGGTGGTGCTCAAGGTGCGCCTCAAGAGTGTCCTCATTGATGGGGAGCGGCATCAACGTCCTTTTCGGGAACCTGCGCGAGCTTGGGATCTCCTTCTCCACTCTCGAGCCCACAGGCTCGATGTTCTATAGCATAGTCCCTGGCGCGACCTTGCCTCTCGGCGTGATCTCACTGCCAGTGACGTTCGGGACACGAGAGAACTACCACACCGAGTTTGTCCGATTCTACATGGCAGATTTCAAGACCGCGTATCGTGCGGTACTCGGTCGCCCTACTCTTGCCAAGTTCTT
This sequence comes from Oryza australiensis, assembly GCA_019925245.2. Classification (NCBI taxonomy): domain Eukaryota; kingdom Viridiplantae; phylum Streptophyta; class Magnoliopsida; order Poales; family Poaceae; genus Oryza; species Oryza australiensis. The sequence goes on along the minus strand of JAIFGZ020000417.1, from coordinate 69,667 downwards.
GGCGGTCCCCCACTATACGTACCTAGTCCTCAAGGTTCCACGGTCCGTAGGGGAGTTCTCCGTGTGAGAGGACATCATCACCTCCTATGCTTGTGAAGTCGAGAGCCTCACCTTGGGTGAGGTCGCCGACCCCTTAGCTCGCATGGGGGGATTCGCCCCTTGTGTGTTGACTCCAAGGCGATGGCGCTGGTGGTCGAGGAAGCTCCGAGCTCGATGTCACCGGCATCAAGACCCACCGCCAACCACGTCGAGTACAAGGTCGTCGCCCTCTCTAACACCAACTCATCCAAGATGACGGTGTTAGGCACAAGCCTCGAGGAGAAATAGGAAAGCGCACTCGTCAACTTCCTCAATGCGAACATTATCATGTTTGTGTCGGGCGCCCTCCGAACCTCTTATTATATCTGTAGGATGAATGGATTATCTCAATTCATCCAATAGACATAATAAGACATTCGGCGCTCCGAGAGAAAGATAAGTGAGACCTTGCTGGGCCTTTAGCCTGCCAGTCAACATCAGCCTGAGATGTGCCTGTCAAACCACACGAAGGTGGCGACCAAATGTGTTACACATTCAGTAGACTTGACATCAAATGGCTAAAGATCTACATTGCATCAATTATGTTTAACTCATACTCATGTTTAACATGTCCTTAGTGAAAGGAACACATTAAACACTTTCATCCAAGCAAGTGATAACTCTAACATGTTTATATGTTCTAAGTACCAAGTATTAGATACTTCATACATAATAGTACTTTAGATACATATGGCCATCCGACTAAATATATATAAGTTCGCGGAAGAATCTTCTACCCGAGAGATCTTTCATGCAACCAACTAGGGTAAACACTAGTAAGAACCATCCTGGAAGAAAGAAATATCCCCGGCGAATTCATCCTCCTCAGGAAGAATCTCACCTACAGACAATTCTACGCATACAACAAAATATATATACAAAGCAAGTGTTAGTACAAATGGATTGTACTGGCAAGCAACAGTCAAGCCTACACGCTACATGCAGAATAATATCAAAAGTAAGGCTCACATCAGGTTCTTTTGGCATAAAGCAAGTTTTGTTTAGCAAAACCCACTTGCAAATCTCATACTTTTGATAAGGAAGAATTCAGTAGCATATACTTAATATTTTGGGCATTTATTTAGATGATAACACATATAACATTACACCTCTCTGCCCTCCATGGTAGCAAGGGAATAAACACAAGTTTTCATCACATTTGAACATTTAAAAATTAGTATTTAGGGAATTTAAAACCAAAAGTCTATACTCATGACATTTTCACACGCCACTCTTAACCGTGAGCACGGCTAATCGATTAGTTTTAACTCTGCAGAGTACGTACACTTTTCCCACATGATGTGAAATAATAATCATGCACAGCATGCCATACGATACATAAGTATCCAACTTATTACACACAACAAAGCCTTCCAAAATTCATGTTTTTGCCTTACACCAGCTCGATACGTGTTCCATCCATCCTAATCACACTAGATTATGACATAGAACCATCAAGTGGCGTGGCCCCGCTATAAACTTGACGCCGTGGTGGCGGACACGACAGGAACCCACCCATGTGGCACAATATCATTGTATTGGACAGACTGAGTCACCTAGACTACCCTATCGGGGTAAATAGGAAGTTCCTCTGAGTTATACCAACTCATACTCTCCAGCCTACCAACATAAAGATTTTACTAAGCTAGGGCTATCCCATACTAGCACATGTGGTTGTACTATATTCGAAATGAACAGGCACTGAGCGAAGTCCTTAAAATCAGTCTGGGCGCACTCTCCCCCTATCGGTACACAACTAATCACCATATGCATGCCACATGAGGCCCAGATCACAAATCCACATTTTCCAACTCTTTATTTGGCAAATATCACATTTATTCATCGTAAAATTCAGATCACAAATCAACTTAGCTTTTCATGTGCTTTGCCCATGTGTGGAGTGAAATATAACTACAAGCAAGGTTAAGCATTCCTACATATTTTCAATTTCAAGCATCAGACTCATTATAGCAAAACTGAGTTGGTTCTAGGGCGAGGAATGATGGCTAAGGTATTTTGTGGAGTTTAAGCGGAATGATGGCTAAGGAGTTGATCTAATGTGTATTCCAAAATTTTAGTGTTGTAGCATAAATTCAACATGCATATTTCGCAATCATTTTCCAAATAACCTCCATGTTCCCCCCGACGACAAGCCGGTCAGACAGAGGCTACAGCGGTTCACCCAAGAGCATAGGGACGAGATCCGGAAGGAGTTAACCAGGCTTCTAGATGCAGGTTTCATCAAAGAAGTGTGTCATCCAGAATGGTTAGCCAACCCGGGTCTTGTAAAGAAGAAAAATGGGAAATGGAGAATGTGTCTTCATAATACCGATCTGAACAAACATTGTCCTAAGGACCCATTTACTCTTCCTCGCATTGACCAAGTCATCGACTCCACTGCAGGTTGTTTCCTCCTGTGCTATCTGGATTGCTACTCAGGCTACCACCAGATAGGCCTCAAAGCGTCTGACCAGGAGAAGACGTCTTTTATCACATCGTTCGGAGCCTTCTGTTACACCACGATGGCCTTTGGCCTATAGAACGCAGGGTCAACTTACCAACGACTTATTCAGCATTGTCTAGCGAGCAAAATCGATCACAACGTGGAATCCTACGTAGACGACATGGTGATTAAGACGTGGAACCTTGACAATCTCTTGGCCGATATAACCAAGACCTTCGCGAATCTCCGCACATACCGATGGAAGCTTAATCCCGAGAAATGCGTCTTCGGCGTATCATCCGGGAAGCTCCTCGGCTTCATCGTCTCTAGCCGAGGGATTGAGGCCAACCCCGAGAAGATCTCAGCGATCTTGAACATCGACAAACCATCCTGTGTCAGGGATGTGTAGAAGCTCACAGGAAGCATGACATCGCTCGGGAGGTTTATTTCCCGTCTCGGCGAGTGCGGAGCGCCATTCTTCAAGCTGGTTGGGAAAGACAAAGGCTTCCAGTGGACGGACGATGCTGACAAGGCTTTCGCCGACCTCAAACGCCTCTTGACCACACCACCAGACTCACCACACCAAAACCCCGAGGAACAGTTGCTTCTGTATGTCTTCGCAACCACTTCGGTCATGAGCACGGTGCTGGTTGTTGAGCGTCGGGAAGAACACCGCGCCTATCCGGTCCAAAGGCTAGTATACTACCTTTCTGAGATCCTTGGACCATCTAAGGCATGTATCCCTAGGTACAGAAGCTGTTGTATGCCATCCTCGTCACCACCCAACAACTAAGGCATTACATTCAAGCTCACAAGGTGGTGGTGGTGACCGGGTTCACCGTTGGAGATGTCGATCAGAACTTCGAGGCCACAGGTCGGATAGTCAAGTGGGCCTTGGAGATGGGCGAATTCTCCATTGACTACAAGTAGTGCAACGCCATCAAGTCCCAAGTCCTTGCCGACTTCGTAGCCGAGTGGACAGAGATCCAGCTCCCACCGACCTCTGAGATTCGGTCGACCTGGACCATGTATTTCGATGGCTCCCTCAGCATTGATAGCGCTTTAAAGCATATCAAGTATGTCCTCCAGTTGCTCTTTAAAGCATCGAATAACGCCACCGAATATGAGGCTTTACTCCATGGTCTCCAAATCACCAAATCCACCAGTGTCGAGCGCCTCATGGTGTATGGCGATTCGAAGATAATGATTAGCCAGGTCAACAAGGACTGGGCCTGTTCGAGCGAGAAGATGGACGCGTATTGTGCCGAAGTTCGAAAGCTCGAGGGCAAGTTCAGCGGCCTCAAGTTCCACCACGTCCTCCACGACGCCAATATGGCAGCCGACCAGCTGGACAAGCTCGGGTCGTCTCGCGCGATTGTTCCGCAAGGGGTTTTCATCCACGAGCTTCCCAAGCCATCGATCAAGGACACGGAGTTGGGCAAGCCGACCACTCCTCCATCGACCGGCTCAGTGCTAGCCATCACCAGCGCCACGGATGATTGGTGTCGAGAGCTCATTGACTACATCACCACCAAGGCGCTACCACTCGACAAGGCCGTGGCTGAGCAGATCGCCCAACGTAGTAAGCACTATGTCATGGTGGGCTCCGAGTTGTACAATTGCACGGCCTCGACCCGAGTACTGTTGTGTGTCCTCCGGGACCATGGGGTCCAGATCCCTGATAAAATTCATTCAGGAATCTGTGGCAACCACGCGGGCGCTAGGACGGTGGTTGGCAAGGCTTTTCGTTTGGGTTTCTATTGGCCGACTGCCAGTGAGGATGTCAAGGAGTTAGTGCGACGTTGCCCGGGGTGCCAATTCTTCGCCAAACAGCATCATCTTCCAGCTCAGGCTCTCCAAACAATCTCACCGTCATGGTTGTTTGCATGCTGGCGGCTCGACATGGTCGACCCATTCCCAATGGCACAGCAGGCTATGGTCGTCTCTTTGTCACGATCAACAAGTTGATGAAATGGATTGAGGTAATGCCCTTGAAGACCTGTACCGCAAAGAAGGCGGTCGAATTCATTGAGGGCATTACTTACCGTTTCGGTGTCCCGAGGAAGATTATTACCGACCTTGGCACACAGTTTACTGGGAATGACTTTTGGGAGTTCTGTGAGGATAGGTGTATCGAGGTAAGTATGCCTCGGTGGCGCACCGCCGGGCGAACGAGCAATGCGAATGTGCCAACGACATAGTTCTGCAGGGTTTAAAGGCTCGAATATTCGACCCACTCAAGAAGTATGGGGGTCGCTGGTTGCACGAGCTCCCCGCTGTGCTCTGGGGGCTATGCAATCAGCTGAGCCGAGCCATGGGACGGTATTGATGCCAAATCCGTACAACCGCTGTCATGCCGAACGATATGTTGACGTCAGAGCACACGCTGGCCTAGGAGATCTGCTTATCTCCAGTGCAGGTCCTAAAAATGATGAAGTACGGGCATGCCAATCAGTTTGATCCTGCCACTGACAAGATGTATAAAGTAGCAAAACATAGAGAATATCAGCTGATAGGCCGATAACCGAAACAGTCGATGGTATGATTCCAACCGATGCCGATGTCAGTCGATTGATGCACTTAGGATTTTATTCTATCAGCCGTGTGCCAAAGGTGTGTTGATGAGCAAATATCTTTGCTCCAATGGGCTAAAACCAACTTTGTATGTAATCCTTGTAAGCCAATGCAACGTCAAGATAACTCATCGGCTGAACCCCCGATGAAACAATGATTGATGCCTACTGACAAATATATCTAACTTACAACTGTTAGTGATATGCCCTAGAGGCAACATGGAGATGTTGGATATCACGTCAATGTTTATGTATTTATGAATAAAGTGTTATTCAGTTCCATGAAGTAGACATCTTGTATTGATCAATAAGTACGTGACTTATTTATGAGACTCTTTATGTATGAATCTATTTCTAAACGATCCTCGATCATATGTCATATTGTTGGAACAAATATGATTCTAAGATCGGCATGTTTATTGATTGATGATCATGTCTCATAGATCATGGGTATGAAGATACCAAATCAATAAACATGGACATATGTGTTGGAGAACACATTGTTGGATAGACCCACCATGAGACACTACAGAATTAATGTGCCATTAGTTGGTCTCGGTAGTGTTGGTACAAAGTCCTTAGACCTGAGATCACCAAGGATTCCAACATGTGTAGTAGCCTACTTTGGGACTACCAAACGCTATTCCGTAATCGGGTAGTTATAAAGGTAGTTTTCGGGTTTGCTATGAAACATGGAGTGGGATGTGAGTGATCAAGATGGAATTTGCCCCTCCTTTGGAGAGATATCTCGGGCCCTCGAGGTAATGGATTATGGAAATGCATGGCCATGCTAAGTTGATTGAGGAGTCAATCAACAAACGATAATCCAATACGGTTCGAGTGAATGGTTAAGCTATTGAAGGGATGGCACACATCTTGCCTATAGCTTAACCGGTATCGTGAGGCAAAGGGATTTGTGTACACATTACAGGTTCGAGCCGATATTATATTCTTGTATACTATGGTGTCAATATGTGCTGCTAGGCGCCGCTCGACAGTCGGCTGAGTTGGACTCGAGCCGACGTTCGGCTAAGTTAGACTATAGCCGAAACCGAGTATACCTGAACCTACAGGTCGCACGCTTGAGGGGATAAGAACAGGCATTCGAGTTGGACTCGGATACGGCTCGATCGGATAGGGATCCGATCGGATAGAGTCCTATGGGCTTACGACGTATGGGCAGCCAACTCGTGAGATTCGGATAGGATCCGATTCAAAATAGAGTCCCGATCGGCCACTAGTCCCGTCGGCCAACTCTATATAAAGGAGGGAGGGGTGGAGAGCGTGGCACGTCAATTGCATCGCGTGCAACGTGTCGCCGAGATCAATCTCCACGGAAACCCTCCCCACTTTCGAGCCAAACCCTAGCCTTGCATCGCGTGCTAGCACACGGGTGTACGGCGTTTGTCCCCGGACGTGTGGATACGGTAGAGGCGCTGCTACATTGCGCGCCGTTGATCGGCTTCGGATCGGCTACGGCATCTGCGAATCGGCTGATTGGCGAATCGGCTGTCCCGGGTATCCTGTCGGCTTGCGAGAATCGGCTACACCGTTTCGGATCGGATAGCCCCGATTGGCTGTTTCGCCGCACACTCCAATCGGTAACGATCTATCGGCCCTTACTTGCAAGAGTTCCTGGTTTGCGCGGTAGAAAATTTTTGTTTTCGGTTAGCGTAGCTTCCGCGTAACCCTTCAGTGGTATCAGAGCTAATCTTGCTTAGTTCGGGTTTTAGATTGGATCTGGAACAAGTTTTGCGCATGGGTTGATTAGATCAATCGGTTTTACGGGATCTGTTGAGGAGAGTTAATGGTAATTGCGTTCCTTGATAGTGTATCGGAACGGCGTAATGTGATTACGTCGAAGCAATTTCCATATGACTCGGTTTGAGTTGGGTTCGAGATAGCGTTCCTTGATAGTGTATCGGAACGGTATAATGTGATTATGCCGAAGCTATCTCGTAGTCCGATCTTGTTAGCTGCCTCGCGCCTACGCAAACCATCTCCCTTGATAGTGTATCGGGACGGCATAATATGATTATGCCGACATGGTTTCAGTAGCGAATTCATAGATTGGATCTATGAATTTCGTGTGGTGTTCCGGGACCGCCGTGTGCGTAACCCCTTATATGTCGTCTCGATGCCGTAGCTCTGCGATAAGTAGAAAACGTTTCTACGCCTAACTTGTTTTTGCAGAGAATGCTTTGAGATGGTATGGTCCTATTGTATGTATGAGATGTATGAGATGCATGTGATGCATGTAATATTCTTTCATATGTGCAATCCAGTAATATTCTTTCATACGTGCAATGCTTGTAATATTCTTTCATGACTGCGAGTCGATGTAATCTTCAATTAGAGCTTCTATAGTAGTAGCTTAGTTTGAAGAAATCAAGCATTCGGCACTCGAAAGAACGGTGATGAAGATGGAGATCTGCAGACACCGGCATGGAGATGGAGATCACCATGTGAAGGGGGCCATACTATTTCACTATATGCTATTCTTCTTGCTTTCATATGTGATATGTTTGTTTGATAGTATAGCATCCCTCGCAAAATTAAGTTAGTAATGATGCCCTTCCAAATGTTGCACCCGTCACCGTTATGCTCGTCAATGGTGGGTCCGCCAAAGCGAGTGCCATTCTCTATCATAACACGAGGGGTATATGTCGACATATACATGCAGGAGCATTTGGTTTACTTAACAAGGCTATCAAAACAGTTTTGGGCCTTGGGGCATAGGTTGGGGCCGGGCATGGAGATGCCACACCAACAACAAGAGTCACATAGAGATGTGATTAGCAAGGAGTTGCTTACCGATGTTACTAATTTTCTAGCAAGATGCCAAAGCTCACTAGAAAATTAACTAACATGTGGATCTTGACCCAATACGTAACCTAGAGGGAAGGTGGAAAATACGTAATGGGAGTCTTATGTTAAATTGTTTAACAAAATACATAGCATAAACATTGTGCTAAACTTTGCTTTTTCTGTTGTAGAATAAATGGTGGCTAATACTACACCCAGTACCTTTAATTTGCGATCTATTCTCGAAAAGGAAAAATTAAATGGAACAAACTTTATGGATTGGTATCGCAACTTGAGAATTGTTCTCAAGCAAGAGCGTAAGGAGTACGTTCTTGAAGTACCCTATCCCGAGGATTTGCCAAATAATGCCACCGCAACGCAGGAGAGCTTACGAGAAGCACACTAATGATGCCCTAGATATAAGTCTGTCTCATGCTTGCTACAATGTCCCCGAGCTTCGAAGCAATATGAGAGCAACGATGCTCACACTATTATTCGGGACTGCGTGGCATGTTTGAGAACCAAGCTCGGGCCGAGAGGTTCAACACCTCAAAGTCCTTGTTTGCGTGCGGCTTGTTGAGGGGAATCCCGTCGATCCGCATGTGATAAAGATGATTGGCTATATCGAGAGTCCGGAAAAACTAGGTTTTCCCTTAGCCAAGAGTTGGCTACCGATGTGATTCTCCGGCCGCTCCCTCCGAGCTTCGAGCCATTCATATTAAATTATCACATGAACAATATGGATAGGACCTTGGCTGAATTGCATGGGATGCTAAAGACAGCTGAGGAGAGTATCCAGAAAAACGGTCATCATGTGATGATGATGCAGAAGGCTAAGCGCAAACCACCTGTCAAGAAGCTTTGCACCATTAGACATCTTGTATTGATCAATAAGTATGTGACTTATTTATGAGACTCTTTATGTATGAATCTATTTCTAAACGATCCCTGATCATATGTCATATTGTTGGAACAAATATGATTCTAAGATCGGCATGTTTATTGATTGATGATCATGTCTCATAGATCATGGGTATGAAGATACCAAATCAATAAACATGGACATATGTGTTGGAGAACACATTGTTGGATAGACCCACCATGAGACACTACAGGAATTAATGTGCCATTAGTTGGTCTCAGGTAGTGTTGGTACAAAGTCCTTAGACCTGAGATCACCATGGATTCCAACATGTGTAGTAGCCTACTTTGGGACTACCAAACGCTATTCCGTAACTGGGTAGTTATAAAGGTAGTTTTCGGGTTTGCTATGAAACATGGAGTGGGATGTGAGTGATCAAGATGGAATTTGCCCCTCCTTTGGAGAGATATCTCTGGGCCCCTCGAGGTAATGGATTATGGAAATGCATGGCCATGCTAAGTTGATTGAGGAGTCAATCAACAGACAGATAATCCAATACGGTTCGAGTGAATGGTTAAGCTATTGAAGGGATGGCACACATCTTGCCTATAGCTTAACTGGTATCGTGAGGCAAAGGGATTTGTGTACACATTACAGGTTCAGAGCCGATATTATATTCTTGTATACTATGGTGTCAATATGTGCCGCTAGGCGCATTGTGGCAGTCGGCCGAGTTGGACTCGAGCCGACGTTCGGCTAAGTTAGACTATAGCCAAAACCGAGTATACCTGAACCTACAGGGTCGCACGCTTAAGGGGATAAGAACAGGCATTCGAGTTGGACAAGGATACGGCTCGATCGGATAGGGATCCGATCGGATAGAGTCCTATGGGCTTACGACGTATGGGCAGCCAACTCTGTGAGATTCGGATAGGATCCGATTCAAAATAGAGTCCTGATCGGCCACTAGTCCCAGTCGGCCAACTCTATATAAAGGAGGGAGGGGTGGAGAGCTGTGGCATGTCAATTGCATCGCGTGCAACAGAAGTCGCCGAGATCAATCTCCACGGAAACCCTCCCCACTTTCGAGCCAAACCCTAGCCATGCATCGCGTGCTAGCACACGGTGTACGGCGTTTTGTCCCCGGACGTGTGGATACCGATAGAGGCGCTGCTACGTTGCGCGCCGTTGATCGGCTTCGGATCGGCTACGGCATCTGCGAATCGGCTGATTGGCGAATCGAGCTGTCCTGCATCGGCGTCGGCTTGCGAGAATCGGCTACACTGCTCCGATCGGATAGCCCTGATTGGTCTGTTTCCGCTGCACACTCCAATCGGTAATGATCTATCGGCCCTTACTTGCAAGAGTTCCTGGTTTGCGCGGTAGAAAATTTTTGTTTTCGGCTAGCGTAGCTTCCGCGTAACCCTTCAACAACAGCAACCTCATAGGTCGGACCCAACCGGTGCAGTATAAGGTTGATGATTGCCCGATAGATTTAAACAAGATGATATGACACCGATCAAAGTGGTCAAGTGTTAAATTTAACCAAGACGGTAAAACCATCAAAGGGAAATTTAATAGATCAAATAAAATCGGCTAACCCTTTGATGAAACATTAGCATGAACTCGACGGCTTAAAAGACAGATTATCAATATCAATCTAGTACGTCGAACCAAACCGATGCAGCACAAGATTGCATATGATAATCTAATACTCAATAAGTCGATGGATATGTCTAATTTGATGGATATAACAAATCTATCTAAAGCAACATTATATTTAAAGAAACATCAACTTGATCAGAATATCAGACCTAACCGAGAAAGTCCTAACTAAGCCGATGTAACTACAAATAGTAATGGAACTAAATATGGAAATGATATACCGATAGGCAACACTTGGACTTACCTCTTCGCCGGAGATCGAACCTAACCAATGCAGCCCCGCGTCGGGTGCCAAGTGCCACCTGATGATGAACAAAGTGGAAAAGGCAAAAGGTGGCGTTGCGCCGAATTGTATTTATCATGAGGATCGGATACATGAACCCCGGGCTTACATATTTATTCCCACGGGCTAACAAAGATCCTAACAGATTATGACTCAATCTTTCCTAAAGATAAAAGGAAACAAACCAAGTCCTTATTGGATACTAACAAACTGTCCTAAAGATAAAATAGAAAGATAACAAATTCTTCCTAATTAATAGATACAAGCCGCATCCTCCTCGAACTCGGTCTCTTCTAGATAATATTTTCCCAAATCGAATCTGATAAGAATCCGACTGCTGGAGATACTGATAGGGGAAAATCCCCATCAGCTGACAAAAACTCTAAACCGATACTGGCTTTGAGCCGATTTGATCCTTGAGCCGATGACTTCAGGGTTTACCAAATTTTGACGTTAACACATGCCCCCCAGTTTTGGAGTATGAGAAGTCATGCTTCAAAATTATCCTTGCCTTGATCGTCCCAAAACTGATTCTTCTCCTCTTCTTGACATCGGCTCTCGTAAGCCGATACATTCTATAGTAGATGAGCTAGGCTGCCGAACTCATGGAAGAAAAATCTATCTTTGATAAATGTCGACAACCTTGGAATGCAAGATATGCTAGCTACTCATCACTTAGACTCGAGACTATAACATCGGTTGTGAACATTAGGAAACCTTTGAATGTATTCCCTAGCCGATTCTCCTTTTTGTTGTTTAACTGATATCAAATCTGCAAGTGTCAACTCGCTAACCCTAGCAAAGAAGTATAAGTGCAATTGCTTCTCAAGATCGGCCCAACCTTCGATAGAATTTGGTGGGAATTCGAAAACCACGTGAAAGCCGATCCAGTTAAAGACAATGGAAATAATCTAACTCTCAGAGCTTCTTCAGCCGATGCTTCCCCACATTGAGCTAAGAATCGGCAAATAAGTTCCATTGTAGAGACACCATCCCGTCATGAAAACATAGATAAATCTGGAACCTTGTATCGGCTTGGAAGTGGAACCCTATCAAACCACTCAACATATGGCAGCCAATACATAGAAGTTTGATTTTTGGGTTTAATTCTAAACTTCTCCTCCATTACTTTTGCAATTATATCAGCCCAATCTTTTTCAGACTGATACCTTTGAATTTCCTCTGGTCGATGCTGTTGTTCTGGCCTTTCATGCTGATATTGATCAATTGATGAGGACATCAATACTACCGATACATCCACGCCTCCACACGTACAACTTCATGGCCCAATAACTCGCGTCAGTGCACGTCAACTCAACCATCGGTGAGTTCATTCTTAAGTTTATGTTCCTCTTCTTTATACCCTGGAGGCGTGTGCACTTTTGTTTTACTCGGGAACGATGGAGAGGATCCAACGGGAAGAGGATTCGCGGGGTGCCAAGTTCTAACGGCCGCCACGACTTCGTGCAAACTCCGATTTGGGCGTGGAAGTACTTGATGGAAAGGTTATCAAGTCTACTTTCAAATGGATCCAGTCCCATGTCAATATCTGTCCTGGAGCGGCCGTAATTGTCCTTTTTCTACCGAGTGTTTTCTGTCTTTGGTGTTGCATCACCTCTTTTGGCCCAATGGGCCGTGTATCAAGATTGGGCCCATTAGGGCGCGTCCTAGGGTTTAGCACGACTCCGGCACCCCTGTGGTCGTCTCTCCCCTCTTCTTAAACCTTCAGCCACCACCAAGAAGGGTGGGTTTTGTTGATTAGAGTTAGCCTTTTGCTACTTGCACACGCGCACGTGTCGGTTAGACCGTCCGTCATTTGTCTTCGAACTCCACCATATCGTGTATTCAGATTGAATCTTTCATCTTAATATATAGCAATTTCAGTGCTTGTTATACTTGTTCTTGCTTGTTCTTCGATTGCTTGCGGGGCGAGTGCCCTAGTGGCCAGGTTGTCGCGCACCGCAAGATCGCGTCAACCATCGGAGACGGTGTATCGGTTGCTAAGGCGCATCGTCCTTGGAAGGTTGTAGTCGGGCGTGAACATCGCCTCTATTCCCCAATCAAGTTTTCCTCCACCTCTCATCGAAAGATCGGGACTAAACCCTAGCGGGATCGCATCGGTTGGTATCGGGCGCGGTTGATCAGGTGAGAGATTTTTTTGCCCTTCGTTGTTTAATTTTGTTTCCTATAGTCTAGAAAAAGCCAAAAAAGTAGATTAGATCAATCCTAAAATTTCTTTGAGCCTTTTTTACTAGGACTGCTTAGTTAGGGCTTGTTGAGTCTTCGATTGCATGGTTGTGTCAATGTGCTGGTCTTAGTGTTTAGGCGATTAGAGTTTCGACTTCTTGCCACCACATACCGCCACCTTCACCATCGCCGCCATCACCTTTGTTTTAGCCGTCATCACCACCGTCGCTGTCACCCACCAATTACTTTCCTTCTATAGTTTGATCTGTTTCCATCATAATCTGTCTTGCCTTTGATCCAGCCATCGCAAGAAAGGAAATAGAACCCGATTCGAGTTGCACTGCCTTAAAATAGTGATATCTTTCTCATACGGGCTCGAAATTAGGCAAATAAGATATCTACGGACATCTACGAGAAAAGTTACATCCGTCTATTTCAAGCTTCACCGGGTTCGGCAATCTTAAAATCGCCAAATTCCGCTTGCAAAATTCAGTTTCGTGGCGAGAAGCTTCGGAACCCCTTTCAGTAAAACTTTGAAAAATTGCACGTGCCTCATATTTTGTCCGTTTGAGCTAAGAATTTTTGTGGTTGGTTCTAGTGTGCCCCTGGTTGTGAAAAAAATATCAAAAAATAAAAAAAATCGCATCTCTCTCCTCGGCACTAGAGAGAGAACAACAAAAAAAAAAAAAAAAAAAGAGAGCAAAAAAAAGAAAGAAAGGGGCCGACTCGTGAGAACCTTCCTTCCACCTAGTCCCCTTTGTCTCCACCTTCCTGTGATCGTGTCTGTTTGGGTTTGTATCTTGTGGCGTCCCTTGTGGTTAGGCTCGCGTCTCTATTTCGTCTAGCCTAGGACCAGCACGGTAGCGACCTTGAGCGTTTACTCAATTTGCTTTGACTAACGTGGTTGCTAGTACTTCCTTGTGCATTACTTTCAGCCCTCCTACAGCTCCACACATACGACTACAGCTTGACAACAGGCCTTGTTGCTACGGCGCCGATACACCTCGTTCCACGGTTGCAGACTTGTCGGTTGTCGTCACCCTCCTGTGAGCATGGTAAGAACTTGTGAGATAAGCTGAGAGCGAGCGCCTTTCAGTAGCCACACCCCAATAGTTGTAGGGATTAATTCTTGTCAACTGTTTTCGTTGTTGTTTTGTTATATTAACCATGGCAGGCTCGGAGGAAGAAGAAGGTGCATCCCATTCTCCACGCACCAGACGCATCATACATCATTTTGCAAGGGAAGTGAAGTGGCACACAGAAGGACTTGATGCAGATTTGCGGGTGACGAATGACAAGATCGGGCAACTGGAGGCCACACAGATCGATGCCACAACCAGGCTCGCCGGGTTGGAGGCATCGGTTGCGCGTATTGACACCAGCCTTGCTACACTTGTGAGGCATTTGGATAACCTCAATGCTCGGGGCCATGATCAGCGTGATGAAGACGACGTTGATGGTGAGTACGGTGAGGACAACTTCGATGGTGACTATACCGCTGACACTGAACATGATGACCGCAACGCTCGTGATCGCCGTCGGCTACGTAACAATCTTAGAGGCATGGGAGAACACCGCCGACGAGAGGTACGCAATAATGAAGATGCTTTTTCTAAAGTCAAATTTAAGATACCTCCTTTTGATGGAAAATATGACCCTGATGCATACATTACATGGGAGATTGCTGTTGATCAAAAATTTGCATGCCATGACTTCCCTGAGACCTCTAGAGTTAGAGCTGCTACTAGTTAGTTCCGTGCTTTTGCCTTTGTGTGGTGAGAACATGGCAAGAAAAATCCTAACAACATGCCACACAGACTTGGGATGCTTTGAAACGGGTCATGCGGGCTAGATTTGTTCCTTCTTACTATGCACGTGATTTGTTAAATAAATTGCAACAATTGAGGCAAGGTGCTAAAAGTGTAGAGGAATATTATCAGGAATTACAAATGGGCATGCTTCGCTGTAATTTAGACGAGTCTGAGGATGCTGCTATGGCTAGATTTTTGGGTGGTCTAAACCGTGAGATCTATGACATTGTGGACTACAAAGATTACACTAATATGACTCGATTGTTTCATCTTGCTTGCAAAGCTGAAAGGGAAGTGCAGGGACGACGTGCTAGTGCCAAGACTAATGTTTCTGCAGGAAAATCGACATCATGGCTGCCACGCATGCCTTCTACTCCTTCACCATCTTCCAGACCCCGGCGGTCGACACCTTCTCCATCTAGCGACAAGCCACGTGTCCCGGCTGTTAGTGCACCGTCTAAGACAGCCCAGCAGCCAGCCGCGAGTGCTTCTTCTGTTGCATCCACTGGAAGAACAAGAGATGTCCAATGTCACCGTTGCAAGGGCTATGGGCATGTCCAGCGTGACTGCCCCAGCAAGCGTGTTTTGGTAGTCAAAGATGATGGTGAGTATTCCTCGGCTAGTGATTTCGATGAAGATACCCTTGCTTTGCTTGCGGCTGACCATGCAGATAAAGATGAGGGAACAGAAGAACATATTGGTGCTGATGCTGCGGAACGCTATGACAGCCTCATTATGCAGCGTGTGCTCAGCACACAAATGGAGAAGGCCGAGCAAAATCAGCGGCACACCTTGTTCCAAACAAAGTGCGTCATTAAAGAGCGTTCTTGCCGCTTGATCATCGATGGAGGAAGCTGCAACAACTTGGCTAGCAGCGAAATGGTGGAGAGGCTTGCACTCAGCACCAAACCACATCCCCACCCATATCACATTCAATGGCTAAACAACAGTGGTAAGGCAAAGGTAACCAAGCTGGTGCGCATTAATTTTGCAATTGGGACATATCGTGATGTTGTTGAGTGTGATGTTGTACCTATGCAAGCTTGCAATATTCTGTTAGGTAGGCCATGGCAATTTGATATGGATTCTATGCATCATGGTAGATCAAATCAATATTCTTTTATGTACCATGATAAGAAAATTGTGTTGCATCCCATGACCCCTGAAGCTGTTTTTGAGGATGATGTTGCTAGAGCTAAGAAAGAGAAGAATCGGGTCCATGCTATAAGTGAAAATCAGATTGTAACCAAAGAACATGTGCAACATAACAAGAGAGAATCTAAATCGACAATAAAAATGTGATTCAATTGAAAGGTTCTTGCATGCTTGTGTTAAATCGATGTTGCCAATTTGGATACAATCGAAACCGTATGCTATGCTTTTGTATGCAAGGATGCTTTGTTTTCCTTTGAGGATATACTGTTTCTTTTCCACTGCGGTCACTAATCTTTTGCAAGAGTATGAGGATGTTTTTCCCAGATGTACCACCGGGCTGCACGGTGCGTGGAATTGAGCATCAAATCGATCGATTCCGGGGCTTCACTACCCAACCGCGCGCCATACTGAGAACCAACCCCGACGAGACCAAGGAAATTCAGCGTCAAGTTCAGGAGTTGCTTGATAAAGGATACGTAAGAGAGTCTCTTAGTCCATGTCTTGTCCGGTGATTTTGGTGCCTAAGAAAGATGGATCTTGGCGTATGTGTGTTGATTGTAGAGCTATTAATAACATTACCATTAGATATCGTCGTCCAATTCCTAGGTTAGACGATATGCTTGATAAATTGAGTGGCTCTACTGTCTTCTCTAAAGTTGATTTGCGTAGTGGATACCACCAGATTCGTATGAAGTTGGGAGATGAGTGGAAAACAGCTTTCCAAACTAAGTTTGGATTATATGAGTGGTTAGTGATGCCTTTTGGTTTAACTAATGCACGTAGCACTTTCATGAGGTTGATGAATGAGGTTTTGCGTGCTTTCATTGGCAAATTTGATGAATGAGGTTGATGAATGATATTCTGATTTATAGCAAATCTTTAGAGGAACACGTTGATCATTTACGTGCTGTTTTTAATGCTTTGCGCGATGCACGTTTGTTTGGTAACCTTGCGAAGTGCAGTTTTGCACCGATCGCGTATCGTTTCTTGGCTATGTTGTTACTCCGCAGGAATTGAGGTTGATCAAGCCAAGGTCGAGGCAATTCAGAGTCGGCCGCCTCCTAAAACGGTCACACGGGTTCGAAGCTTTTTAGGACTTGCGGGATTCTATCGGCGCTTCGTGCGGGATTTCAGCACCATTGTCGCACCGCTGAATGAGCTTACAAAGAAGGGAGCGCCTTTCACGTGGGGCACCGCACAAGTGAACGCCTTCAACATGTTAAAAGATAAGTTGACACATGCACCTCTCCTCCAACTTCCAAATTTTAATAAGACTTTTGAACTCGAATGTGATGCTAGTGGGATTGGATTGGGTGGTGTTTTGCTACAAGAGGGAAAACCCGTTGCATATTTCAAAAAATTGAGTGGGCCTGTTCTGAATTATTCTACTTATGATAAAGAATTGTATGCTCTTGTGAGAACTCGGAAACATGGCAACATTATTTATGGCCCAAGGAATTTGTCATACATTCGATCATGAATCTTTAAAACATATTCGTAGTCAAGGCAAACTGAATCGTAGGCATGCTAAATGGGTTGAATTTATTGAATCTTTTCCTTATGTCATTAAACACAAGAAGGGAAAGGAGAATATCATTGTTGATGCTTTGTCTAGGAGATATACTTTGTTGACACAACTTGACTACAAAATCTTTGGCCTCAAAACAATCAAAGCCCAATATGTGAATGATGATGATTTTAAAGACGTGTTGTTGCACTGTAAGGATGGAAGGACATGGAACAGATTTGTCTTCAATGATGGGTTTATTTTTAGATCTAACAAGCTATGCATTCCAGCTAGCTCTGTTCGTTTGTTGTTGCTGCAGGAAGCGCATGGCGGTAGGTTGATGGGGCACTTTGGTGCCAAGAAGACGGAGGACATCCTTGCTAGCCATTTCTTTTGGCCGAGGATGAGAAGAGACGTGGAGCGATTTGTGGCTCGCTGCACGACATGTCAAAAGGCTAAGTGTAACACCCTGAGGTGTTTTCCCCTTTTAAAAATCCGAAAGAAAATCGTAAAAGAAAATCGTTGGAATTAACTGGAGGGAATTAATAATTTTAAAATCCAAACGATAAATGGAAATGGCATGGTAGGATTTTTTTCCTAAATTCTACATGTCAAAATACGCTAACAGGATTTTTAGTGGAATTTTCAGAGCACCAGAAATAATTTTTAACCAATTAAAACCAAAATCGGAATTAATAATCCCGGAAAATCAATTTCTCTCCTCCGTCCTTTCGGCTCTTTTTCCTGCGCGTGAGCCGCCGGCCCGAGTCAACGGCCCATCCTCTCCCACGTGCGCCCAGCCTGATCGCCCAGACCGGTAAGCTTCCCACCCGACGCGCGTCCTTCTCTCTCTCGCGGGCCGATCGAAGGCTACGGCCCGCCAAAACCTCGCGCCCGCATTAAGTCCGATTCGTCTCCCCCTTCTTGCCGGGACACTGGAGGTGGGGTCCACCGTCAGCCCCGCTCCCTACCTCCGGCCGCCCGCCGCCTCGCCCGCGCGGATCTCGCCGCCCGTCCCTCCCGCATGCCCTAAAGGCACCGCCTTAACTTCCCGTCTCTCCCGCCGCCTTCAATCGCCCGCCGCCGCTCTCGCTCCCCCTTAATGGTCGGATTTAATCACCGGCCATTATTTCCCCAAATCACGCCGGCGAAGAATTGCGCCCTTATCCGGCTCGCCGCCGACCTCCCCATCCCCTATTTAATCACCCCCTCGCCCTCCCCGAGCTCCTCACACCTTCACTCAAGCCTCTCTCTCTCCGTCATTCCCACGCCATGCGCCTGTTTCGGACTTCGTCACCGAGGTTCGGTCGTGTGTTCCCGCTGCTCCGAGACACTCCGAGCTCCGCCGACTCCTCCTCCTCGTCGCCGGTGCCCCCGCTACTTCGGCCACCCCTTCCCGAGTGGTTCCGTCGCCTCCCTCACATTCCGCGCCGTCGTCCCCTTCGACTCCGGTCACACCACGGTGAGCACTCGTCCCTATTTCCCTCTCGCCGAGTGCGCGCGCTGTCCCCGAGTGCGCACGGCTCCGCCCACGCAAGAGCCGTGGTTTTCAACCACCGCGCCGCCGCCCGAGTGGCGCGGCTCGTCTCTCCGCCACCGTGCGCCATCGCCGGCCGATCGCGCTGCCCGAACCCCTTCCCGGCCGTCGATTCGCTCGACGGATCGGGGCCGCCCGTCCCCGCGCCCGCGTGACACACCGCGTGGCCGCCGAGTCGGCGCTCCGTGTGCGCCACGTGGTCCGCCGCTCTCCCTCTCGGCCGTGGACTCGGTCCACCATGGACCGTGCTCCCGCGCCGATGACGCCATCGCGACGTCAGCCCTAGCGCGACGCAATTTGGATTTATTGCGCAATAAATTATTAAGGATTTTCCTGTTTTAGTAAAAACACAGATAATCTTCTAAAAATCATATCTTTTCAACCCGACCTCCGTTTTAGCCCATTCAAATTTCATTAAATTCGTAAAAATGCCAAGAATCCATTAAAATGGTTTTGTTTCCTGTTTTAGTAGCTTTTTAGCCTGTTTTGTTGAAGTGCTTGTTTGCCGTGTAGATCCCGGTAGTCCCTCCGTCCCGTTTACTTGAAGTCGTCGAAGTCCCCCAAACCGAAGAGCAAGGCAAGTCATGCTATATCATTGATCATATTGCTCCATTTTGCTAAAACACCTCTTTTACTCTATGAAATTGCATGTATTTTATGTTGTCATTTCATGGGAAATAATACACCTTATGCTTAGTGTATGCCTTAGGTTTGACACCCCAAACCCTTTGATGAAACTTGGGAAAATAACGTGATTAGATTTCAGGGACTAGGTTATGCTTAGCCTCGGCTTAGTTTCACTAGCTCACTAAATGGGTCATTTTCTCACTTAATATATATCTCCCGGACTTATGTTCGGAGGATTAATGATTAAAGATTCAGGTGAACCGGACTAATAACTAAAATATGACAAATGGTGGGTGTGGACGCTATGGTTTTGGCTAGCGGCGCCCATAGCGATTAATGACCGGTTCACGGGACCCCTGGAGAATGACCATGCAAACCACAAGCTGAAATGGGTAAGGTAGGTCCCATAGTGTAGCCTCTCTCCTAGCCGACGAACCCATCGGCAAGGGTGAGCGGGATGGAGTTTCAGTCGGCCCCGTATAAGGGTTGCTTGGGCCTGGATTCACCGAGGCACTCGGGGCTGCCCACTCCCGTGGTCCGGAGTGGGGGCGAAACCTTGGTGGGGTTCGCTTGGTTAGAGGGGGTTATACGAAAGGTCCTATCACGTTCCTTTCGGGGTACCGCGGTGGTATTCCGCGCACGGAAACCGTGTTGTGGGGCGTGTCTTGTGGGTACAGCTTGTACACCTCGATCGAGTAAATCTATTCGAATAGCCGTGCCCGCGTGGTGGGGCGATCAACCGAGCTCTCCGTGATTAGTCTCACACTTTTACACCCTAAGTTTTGGAACATGACTAGTATAGGTGGATGGTTTGGGCCCGTCATGACGTGGGGATAACGTTGGACGGTGTTGGAGTAAAAATGCTTTACTTACTCAATTTACTGTTGTTTTGGCTTTGTTCAAATTCGTATTATTTGGAAAAACTCCTGCCGTTTGCACAAAAGCAAACCTTAGCCAGACCTTTGTCTCCCCTAAATTCATTCTTCTCCCCTTCCGGCGTGACTTGTTGAGTACGTGGAAGTACTCATCCTTGCTTCTTCACCAGAACCTGAGCCAGAGGTTGAAGACGAAGATGAAGTGGAGTAGGCTTTGTCCTGCACTCTGGAAGCTGCCTGTGGAATGGTCGAAGCCGCATGGCCAGCGTCAAGCTTAGGCTTAGGCCCTTTTTCTTTTTCCGCTGCTCTTTTGTAATCTTTTTGTATTGATTCTAAGACGTGGAACTGTAATATCAACAATTGTCGTATGTGTACCCTTGCTGGTCCTGGACAGGGATTTTAATACACATATAGCTTTGAAAATTCGGGTCTGAATTTCTGGGCGTGACACTAAGTCACGCTTAAATCCCCATGGTTTATATATGCCTCTACCTGTTCCTAGTGTTCCTTGGGAAGATATTTCAATGGATTTTGTGTTGGGCTTGCCTAGGACCAAGAGGGGTCGAGATAGCATTTTTGTGGTTGTGGATAGGTTTTCTAAAATGGCACATTTCATACCATGTCATAAAACTGATGATGCTACTCATATTGCTGACTTGTTCTTTCGGGAGGTTGTTCGCTTGCATGGTGTGCGAAACACCATTATTTCAGACTGTGACACTAAATTTCTCAGCCATTTTTGGAGAACTTTGTGGGCTAAATTGGGGACTAAGCTTTTGTTTTCTACTACTTGTCATCCCCAAACTGATGGGCAAAATGAAGTTGTGAATAGGACTTTGTCTACTATGTTAAGGGCTGTTTTAAAGACAAATATTAAGATGTGGGAAGAATGTTTGCCTCATATTGAATTTGCATACAATCGTTCGAGAAAATGGGACTTGTTTTCTCGGGATTGGGGAAAAATTTTAAGTTTCTCTCGAGCATTTTGAAAACCTGGTCAAGTCTAAGTGATGGGATTTTAGAGTTAAAATTTGGAAAATCATTTGATCTCTTGTTCACCACCAAGTTGTGATTTTCTAAGGGGTCAATGTCCTAAGTCGAGATAAGAGGGAATGGTCGCCAATTTTATATTATAACTAAGCATCTATTTTTCAAAGCATCATTTAGGGATGTCCTTAGAAGTTTTACTTAGCCTCATAAAAATGTTTGTCAAAAACCCTCTTTTCTCGTTTACTTCACTTGAGTCCTTTATCGTTTGTCTCACTTGGGTTTGAGCATGCATTGATCCCCTACCTTGTCTTCTCTAGATGGCAGCCGTCCACTCACCCACAACGGTCAAGGTCTGAAAGGGTTCGTCGCGGAGCTGGCAAGAATGGCCTTGGCAGTGGGCTATCCGGATGCACCTGAGTACACGGTCGTCTCACCGTTTGCGTGAGTTGCCTCACCAAGTCCGCCTGGAGGTGCACGGGTTCGTAGGCACCAATATCCCGAACATGGTGGTCACAGCGTCAGGAGGAACAGATGAGCATGCCTGCCAAGAGGCGGCTTATCTAATGCTGGCTCGGATGAGGGAGATGCATGACTACCATCTCCGCCACTCTGCCTACCTGTACCATCCTCGACGGGGAACTTTATCAGCAATCAACACCTTCCGGCGAGGGGAGAACGACACCACCTTCTCCCACATGAGGACGGTGATTGAAGGGTGGATAAGATGCATGCGAGCTTCACATGGCGGCAAAGGCCCCGAATGACCGAAAGATCTTAAAGATCAAGAGTTTGAAGGATGAGGTGGATCGACTCAAGAGAGAGATCGCCAATGCGAAGGGCTTCCACCTCCCAACATCCTTCGGATAAGGATCACGCCACGGAAGAACACCAAGGCTCCGCACGGATGCAACCGGTGCCTGTGGTTCCACCTCCCGCACCACCGCCTTCCCTGGCCCCTGCAGATCTTGCTCTTGCTCGGTGCCCGCCCAAGCGGAGGAGGAGGATGGATCTTGGTGTCCAAGAGCAACCAGCAAGAGCGGCCAGCCTCAAGAGTCCCGGACGGAAAGGCGAGTTAGCCGCCCTCGAAGCCGCTCAAGGGAAAAGGAAGACGGGAACTCCCTCGGAAGTGGTTTCGACTCCTCCGACCGTGGAAGCCGTTTCGACCCTTAGAACGTCGCCACCCTTAGTTTACCGTTTTCCTAGTTTTTCTATTTGCCTAGTTGCTGTGTGTTAGGCGTGCTGTGCGTGGGTAGTGGTCAACCTATATCAAGTGTGGATATGGGTTGCCCAATTAAGGATGTTCGGTGTGTTTTAAGTGTTTTAAGTCAAGAACAGATCAAAACAAGTAATAAAGACCAACTTCTCTGTTCAATCTATTTTACTCCTTCTCCCCGCCTTGTTTGTTCCGCTCCTTCAGATGGTGAACACCAGGAATGGTAGCAACAGCAATGAGTTGGCAGAGGTCAAGAAGCAAGTAGATGAACAGTTACGAAAAGGTTATATCCGCCCGAGCACATCGCCCAGGGTGCGCCAGTCATTTTTGTGGAGAAAAAGGATAAGACCAAAAGGATGTGCGTCGACTATCGCGCACTCAACGAGGTCACTATTAAGAATAAATACCCTCTCCCTAGGATTGACGACCTGTTCGATCAATTAAAGGGAGCAAAGGTGTTCTCCAAGATAGACCTGCGGTCAGGCTATCATCAGCTAAGAATCCAAGAAGAAGATATTCCCAAGACGCCTTCGTCACTTCGGCGGTACTCAGTATGAGTGCACGGTCATGTCCTTCGGACTTACAAATGCCCCAGCCTTTTTCATGAATTTGATGAACAAAGTGTTCATGGAATTCCTAGACAAGTTTGTCGTGGTGTTCATCGACGACATCTTGATCTATTCGCAGTCGGAAGAGGAACATGAGCACCATGTCCGGTTGGTACTTGAAAAGTTAAGAGACCACCAACTCTATGCTAAGTTTAGCAAATGTGCTTTCTGGTTGAAGGAAGTGCAATTCCTCGGCCATATCGTGAATGCCCAAGGCGTCGCAGTGGACCCTTCCAATGTAGAAGCCGTGACCAAATGGACTCCACCTAAAACCGTCACCCAGTCGAAGTTTTCTAGGACTTGCGGGTTATTATCGTCGGTTCATCGAAAACTTCTCCGAATTGCCAAGCCTTGTTAAAGAAGGATGAAAAGTTGTTAAAGAAGGATGAAAAGTTTATATGGACGCCGAGCGCAACCAGAGTTTTTAAACACTCAAGAGAAAACTGGTGTCAGCACCCGTGCTGATATTACCAGATCAAACCAAGGATTTTCAAGTCTATTGCGATGCATCTCACCACGGGTTAGGCTGTGTGTTGATGCAAGAT
Organism: Oryza australiensis; assembly: GCA_019925245.2. Taxonomy (NCBI): domain Eukaryota; kingdom Viridiplantae; phylum Streptophyta; class Magnoliopsida; order Poales; family Poaceae; genus Oryza; species Oryza australiensis. The sequence continues at coordinate 45,903 of JAIFGZ020000417.1, read as the reverse complement.
GGAAAGGTGGTCGCGTATGCTTCCCGCCAGTTGAGACCTCATGAGTCTAATTACCCAACACATGACTTGGAGCTAGCAGCAGTCGTCCATGCTCTGAAAATATGGCGACATTACCTCGTCGGTAATCGCTGTGAAATATATACGGATCATAAGAGCCTGAAATACATCTTCACCCAACCGGATTTGAACCTCCGTCAGCGACGATGGTTGGAGTTGATCAAGGATTATGATCTCAGTATACACTACCATCCCGGCAAAGCTAACGTGGTAGCTGATGCTCTGAGCCGAAAGAGTTATTGCAACTCTATTCACATAGAAGGAAGATGTGAACAGCTACTACAAGATTTAGAGCACCTCAACCTGGAAATTGTTGAACTCGGATTTGTGGCCGCTCTTGAGGCCCAACCCACACTCTTAGATCAAATTCGCATAGCTCAAGCCTCAGATCCGGACATAGTTGAGCTTAAGAAGAATATGAGAGTGGGAAAAGCTCGTGACTTCACGGAAGATGAGCATGGAACCATATGGATGGGAAACAGGATATGTGTGCCAGAAGATAAGGAATTGAAAAAGTTAATCCTTACTGAAGCACATCAGAGTCAGTCTATTCATCCGGGAAGTACCAAAATGTACCAGGATCTTAAGGAGAAGTTCTGGTGGGTTAGCATGAAAAGAGAAATAGCAGAGTTCGTGGCACTATGCGACGTATGTCAGCGAGTAAAGGCAGAACACCAGAGGCCTGCTGGATTATTACAGCCACTCCAAATTCCAGAATGGAAGTGGGAGGAAATCAGGATGGATTTCATCACCGGTTTACCCCGGACATCATCAGGACACGATTCCATCTGGGTCATAATCGACCGCCTCACTAAAGTGGCTCATTTCATCCCAGTGCTTACCACCTATACGGGTAGAAGGTTAGCAGAGTTATACCTTGCAAGGATTGTGTGTCTTCATGGTGTACCTAAGAAGATAGTATCTGATCGTGGTAGCCAGTTCACCTCCAAGTTTTGGCAAAAATTACAAGAGGAACTCGGCACCCGGTTGAATTTTAGCACGGCTTATCACCCGCAAACCGATGGTCAGACGGAACGTGTGAACCAGGTTTTGAAGATATGCCGAGAGCTTGTGCTCTGGATTTCGGAGGAGCTTGGGATAAGAGCCCGCCCTATGCGAGTTCTCTTATAACAACAGCTTATCGAGCTAGTTTACAAATGGCACCTTTCGAAGCACTTTATGGACGAAAGTGTCGAACCCCTTTTCGGGATCGACCGCGAACATCGCTTGTTCGGGACCGAAGTGTTAAGTGATGCCGAAGAGAAAGTCGAAATCATAAGAGAAAGGCTGAAAGTCGCACGTCACGTCGAAGAGTTATGCGACAACCGCCGCAGAGCTAGTTTTTAAAGTTGGAGACTATGTATATCTTCGTGTCACCCCATTTCGGGAGTGCACCGATTCCAAACCAAAGGCAAGTTGGCACCACGCTATGTGGGACCATATCGGATTCAAGAGCGACGAGGTGAAGTGGCATACCAACTCGAACTGCCACCCACCATGGCAGGAATCCATGATGTTTTCCACGTCTCCCAACTCAAGAAGTGTCTGAGTGTTCCTGAAGAACAAGCTAGTCCAGACCAGATTGAAATCCAGGGAAGATCGACCTATGTGGAGAAACCAACACGGATACTGAAACCGGTGAACGAAGGACCCGAACAAGGTCATCGGTTCGTCGAGTTCAATGGACTCATCACTCCGAAGAAGAAGCAACTGGGAAAGGGAAGATAAGCTACAGCCGCTCATCCTAATCTGTTTGCCGTACCTTCGAATCTCGGGCGAGATTCCGTTTAAGGGGGTAGGTTTGTAACACCCGAGGTGTTTTCCCCTTTTAAAAATCCAAAAGAAAATCGTAAAAGAAAATCGTTGGAATTAACTGGAGGGAATTAATAATTTTAAAATCCAAACGATAAATGGAAATGGCATGGTAGGATTTTTTTCCTAAATTCTACATGTCAAAATACGCTAACAGATTTTTAGTGGAATTTTCGAGCACCGAAATAATTTTTAACCAATTAAAACCAAAATCAGAATTAATAAATCCGGAAAATCAATTTCTCTCTCTCCTCTGTCCTTTCCCGCTCTTTTTCCGGCTATGGGCCGCCGCCCGAGTCGACGGCCCATCCCCTCCCGCGCGCGCCCAGCCGATCGGCCCAGCCGACCGGGCCGTTTCCCCCCAGCCGACGCGCGCCCTCCTCTCTCTCGCGGGCCGACTGAAGGCTATGGCCTTCCAAAACCCTCGTGCCCGCAGTTAAGTCCAGTTCGTCTCCCCCTTCTTGCCGGGACACTGGCAGGTGGGGTCCACCTGTCAGCCCCGTCCCCTACCTCCGGCTGCCCCGCCGCCATTGATGCCGCCTGCCCTCACGGATCTCGGCCGCTCGTGCCTCCTCGTGCCCTAAAGGCACCGCCTTAACTTCCCGTCTCTCCCGCCGCCTTCACCGCAGCGGCCGCGCTCCGCGCGCCCCTTAATGGTCGGATTTAATCACCGCCATTATTTCCCCAAATCACGCCGGCGAGGAATTGCGCCTTATCCGGTCGCCGCCGACCTCCCAATCCCCTATTTAAGCACCCCCTCGCCCTCCCGAGCTCCTCACACCTTCACTAAAGCCTCTCTCTCTCCGTCGTTCCCGCGCCATGCGCCCTGTTTTCGGACTTCGTCACCGAGGTTCGGCCGTGTGTTCCCGCTGCTCCGAGACACTCCGAGCTCCGCCGACTCCTCCCTCCTCGTCGCCGGTGCCCCTGCTACTTCGGCCACCCCTTCCCGAGTGGTTCCGTCGCCTCCTCACCGTCCCCGCCGTCGCCCCTTCGACTCCGGTCGCACCACGGTGAGCACTCGTCCCTATTTCCCTCTCGCCGAGTGCGCGCGCCGCCCCTCGAGTGCGCACGGCTCCGCCCACGCAAGAGCCGCGGTATTCCACCACCCGCGCCGCCGCTCGAGTGGCGCCGGTCGGTCTCCGGCCACCGTGCGCCATCGCCGGCCGATCGCGCCGCCCGAACCCCTTCCCGGCCGTCCGATCTGCCGAGGCAGATCGGGCTCCCGTCCGCCGGCCGCGTGACACATCGCGTGGCCGCCGAGTCGGCGCCCGTGTGCGCCACGTGGTCCGCCGCTCTCCTCTCGGCCCGTGGACTCGGTCCACCATGGACCGTGCTCCGCGGCCGATGACGCCATTGCTGACGTCAGCCCTAGCGCCGACGCAATTCCGGATTTATTGCGCAATAAATTATTAAGGATTTTCCTGTTTTAGTAAAAACACAGATAATCTTCTAAAAATCATATCTTTTCAACCCGACCTCCGTTTTAGCCCATTCAAATTTTATTAAATTCGTAAAAATGCCAAGAATCCATTAAAAATAGTTTTGTTTCCTGTTTTAGTAGCTTTTTAGCCTGTTTTGTTGAAGTGCTTGTTTGCCGTGTAGATCCGGTAGTCCCTCCGTCCCGGTTTACTTCAAGTCGTCGCAGAAGTCCCCAAACCGAAGAGCAAGGCAAGTCATGCTATATCATTGATCATATTGCTCCCATTTTGCTAAAACACCTGTTTTACTCTATGAAATTGCATGTATTTTATGTTGTCATTTCATGGGAAATAATACACCTTATGCTTAGTGTATGCCTTAGGTTTGACACCCCAAACCCTTTGATAAAACTTGGGAAAATAATGTGATTAGATTTCAGGACTAGGTTATGCTTAGCCTGGCTTAGTTTCACTAGCTCACTAAATGGGTCATTTTCTCACTTAATATATATCTCCCGGACTTATGTTCGGAGGATTAATGATTAAAGATTCAGGTGAACCGGACTAATAACTAAAATATGACAAATGGTGGGCTGTGGGCGCTACGGTTTTGGCTAGCGGCGCCCATAGCGATTAAGGACCGGTTCACGGGACCCCTCGGGAGAATGACCGTGCAAACCACAAGCCGAAATGGGTAAGGTAGGTCCCGTAGTGTAGCCTCTCCTAGCCGACGAACCCATCGGCAAGGGTGAGCGGGATGGAGTTTCGTCGGCTCCGGTATAAGGGTTCTTGGGCTGCGGATTCACCGAGGCACTCGGGGCTGCCCACTCCGGTGGTCCGGAGTGGGGCGAAACCTTGGTGGGGTTCGCTTGGTTAGAGGGGGTTATATGAAAGGTCCTATCACGGTTCCCTTTCCGGTACCGCGGTGGTATTCCGCGCACGGAAAACCGTGTTGTGGGGCTGTGTCTTGTGGGTACATTGTACACCTCGATCGAGTAAATCTATTCGAATAGCCATGCCCGCGGTGATGGGGCGATCAACCGAGCTCTCCGTGATTAGTCTCACACTTTTACACCCTAAGTTTTGGAACATGACTTGTATAGGTGGATGGTTTGGGCCCGTCACAACGTGGGGATAACGTTGGACGGTGTTGGAGTAAAAATGCTTTACTTGTTCAAATTCGTATTGTTTGGAAAAACTCCCGCCGTTTGCGCAAAAGCAAACCTTAGCGAGACCTTTGTCTCCCCGCATTCATTCTTCTCCCCTTCCGGCGTGACTTGTTGAGTACGTGGAAGTACTCATCCTTGCTTCTTCACCGAACCCGAGCCGAGGTTGAAGACGAAGATGAAGTGGTGTAGGCTTTGTCCCGCACTCGAAGCCGCCCGTGGAATGGTCGAAGCCGCGTGGCCGGCTCAAGCTTAGGCTTAGGCCCTTTTTCTTTTCCGCTGCTCTTTTGTAATCTTTTGTATTGTTTCTAAGACGTGGAACCGTAATATCAACAATTGTCGTATGTGTACCCTGGCTGGTCCTGGACAGGGATTTTAATACACATATAGCTTTGGAAATTGGTCTATTTCGGGCATGACACTAAGTCACGCTTAAACCCCCATGGTTTATATATGCCTCTACCTGTTCCTAGTGTTCCTTGGGAAGATATTTCAATGGATTTTGTGTTGGGCTTGCCTAGGACCAAGAGGGGGCGAGATAGCATTTTTGTGGTTGTGGATAGGTTTTCTAAAATGGCACATTTCATACCATGTCATAAAACTGATGATGCTACTCATATTGCTGACTTGTTCTTTCGGGAGGTTGTTCGCTTGCATGGTGTGCGAAACACCATTATTTCAGATCGTGACACTAAATTTCTCACCATTTTTGGAGAACTTTGTGGCTAAATTGGGGACTAAGCTTTTGTTTTCTACTACTTGTCATCCCCAAACTGATGGGCAAAATGAAGTTGTGAATAGGACTTTGTCTACTATGTTAAGGGCTGTTTTAAAGACAAATATTAAGATGTGGAAAGAATGTTTGCCTCATATTGAATTTGCATACAATCGTTCGTTGCATTCCACTACAAAGATGTGCCCTTTTGAGATTGTTTATGGATTTTTGCCTCGTGCTCCTACCGATTTAATGCCTTTGCCATCTTCGAAAAACTGAATTTTGATGCTAAACAACATGCTGAGTTGATGTTAAAACTCCATGAAACAACTAAAGAAAACATAGAGCGCATGAATGCTAAAGCTTGCTGGTGACAAAGGTAGACGTCAATTGAATTTTGAACCTGGTGATTTGGTTTGGTTACATTTGCGAAAGGAACGGTTTCCTGATTTGCGAAAGTCTAAGTTGATGCCTAGAGCTGATGGACCTTTTAAAGTGCTTGAAAAATTAATGAAAATGCATACAAGCTTGATCTCCCCGCAGATTTTGGGGTTAGTCCCACTTTTAACGTTGTAGATTTAAAGCCATATTTGGGAGACGAAGATGAGCTTGAGTCGAGGACGACTCCAATGCAAGAAGGGGAGGGTGATGAGGACATCAATACTACTGATACATCCACGCCTCCACACGTACAACTTCATGGCCCAATAACTCACGCTCGTGCACGTCAAGTCAACCATCAGGTGAGTTCATTCTTAAGTTTATGTTCCTCTTCTTTATACCCTGGAGGCGCGTGCACTTTTGTTTTACTCAGGAACGATGGAGAGGATCCAACGGGAAGAGGATTCGCGGGGTGGATTCGGACTGCAGCACAGTGCCAAGTTCTAACGGCCGCCACGACTTCATGCAAACTCCCATTTGGGCGTGCAAGTACTTGATGGAAAGATTATCAAGTCTACTTTCAAATGGATCCAGCCCCATGTCAATATCTGTCCTGGAGCGGCCGCAATTGTCCTTTTTCTACCGAGTGTTTTCTGTCTTTGGTGCTGCGTCACCTCTTTTGGCCCAATGGGCCGTGTATCAAGTTGGGCTCATTAGGGCGTGTCCTAGGGTTTAGCATGACTCCGGCACCTGTGGTCGTCTCTCCCCTCTTCTTAAACCTTCACCGCCACCGAGAAGGGTGGGTTTTTTATTAGAGTTAGCCTTTTGCTACTTGCACACGGCGCGCGTGTCGGCTAGACCGTCCGTCTGTTTGTCATCGGACCTCCACCATATCGTGTATTCAGATTGAATCTTTCATCTTAATATATAGCAATTTCAGTGCTTGTTATACTTGTTCTTGCTTGTTCTTCGATTGCTTGCAGGACGAGTGCCCTAGTGGCCGGGTTGTCGCGCACCGCAAGATCGTGTCAACCATCGGAGACGGTGTATCGGTTGCTAAGGCGCATCGTCCTTGGACGGTTGTAGTCGGGCCGTGAACGTCGCCTCTATTCCCCAATCGAGTTTTCCTCCACGTCTCATCGAAAGATCGGGACTAAACCCTAGCGGGATCGCATCATCAATTTGCCCCCCGAGCCAATATTGTTGCTGCTGATGAAGTTGATATCGCTCATCAATTACCTTGGGAACTATCTCCTCACTCAAACCATGTAATGTACTTGTCAAAACTCATAATTGATCGATCACAACACGATGAACGGTTTTATCAACTATCTCTTGAAGCGTCTTGTCGTCCATTGGCTCGGTAGATTGTTCCCTGTCTTCATTCATCGGCTTGAGAGATTGTTCTTTTTCGGCCTTGACTTCTTTATCAGACTTTTTTTTTGCAATTGTGGGTTCAACGAGCCGTGTAAAAAAATATGTCATCAAAAACACGGTCGCACGGGTGCGGAACGTGAAGAACAGCCGAGAGTCCCACCAGGCGTGCCAAAAATGTGTTGATGCCAAATCCGTACCGCCATTGTCGTGCCAAACGATATATTGATGTCAGAGCACACGCTGGCCTGGGAGATCTGCTTAGCTCCAGTGCATGTCCTAAAATTGATGAAGTGCGGACGTGCCAGTCAGTTTGATCCTGCCACTGACAAGATGTATAAAGTAGCAAACCATAAAGCATATCAGCCGATAGGCCGATAACCAAAACAGTCGATGGTATGATTCTAGCCAATGCCGATGTCAGCCGATTGATGCACTTAGGATTTTATTCTATCGGCCATGTGCAAATGGCATGTTGATGAGCAAATATCTTTGTTGCAATCGGCTAAAACCAACTTTGTATGTAATCCTTGTAAGCTGATGCAACGTTCAGATAACTCATCGGCTGAAACCCCGATGAAACAATGATTGATGCCTACTGACTTAAATCGAACATACAACAACAACCCCACAGGTCAGAACCAACCTGTGTAGCATAAGGTTGATGATTGCCCGATAAATTTAAACAAGCCGATATGACACCGATCAAGGTGGGCACGTGTTAAGTTTTACCAAGACGGTAAAACCATCAAAGAGAAATTTAACACATCAGATAAGATTGGCTAACCCTCCGATGAAACATTAGCATGAACCTACCGGCTTAACAAGACTTAGATTATCAATATCAATCTAGTAGGTCGGACCTAACCGACGCAGCACGAGATTGCATATGATAATCTAATATTCAATGAGCCGATAGATCTGTCTAATGTGATGGATATAAGAAATCTATCTAAAGCGACATTATGTTTAAAGAAACATCAACTTGATCAGAATGTCAGACCTAACTGAGAAAGTCCTAACTAAGCCAATGTAATTATAAATAGTAATGGAACTAAAGATATAAACGATATACTAGATAGGCAACACTTGGACTTACACCTTCGCGAGATAGAACCTAACCGATGCAGCCCCGCGTCGGGTGCCAAGTCCCGTCGGATGATAAACAAAGTGGAAAAGGTAAAAGGTGGCGATGCACCGAATTATATTGATCATGAGGATAGGATACATGAACCTCGGGCTTACATATTTATATACCCATGGCTAACAAAGATGCTAACAAATTACGACTCAATCTTTCCTAAAGATAAGAGGAAACAAATCGAGTCCTTATTGGACACTAACAAAATTTCCTAAAGATAAAATAGAAAGCTAACAAATTCTTCCTAATTAATAGATACAAGTTGCATCCTCCTTGAACTCGGTCTCTTCTGGATAAGATCTTCCCAAATCGAATCGATAAGAATCCGACTGCTGGAGATACGATAAGGAAAATCCCCATCGTTGACCAAAACTCTAAACCGATACTCGCTCGAGCCGATTTGATCCCGAGCCGATGAGGGATTCAGGGCTTGCCAAATTTTGGCATTAACATGCAGACCCCATTCTTCTGGTCTACGGCTCGGAGGCAATCCTGCGGCCGACATGCTCCACGAGCCCCGAGGATTCACCTCTACGATGAAGGCATGGCCGAACAGACATGGGTCGAGGACATTGATAGCCTCAAGGGAAGCACGGATGGCGCGGCGATCCGAGATGGACCGATACCAGCGAGCCCTTCTCCGATACCATGATAGGAACGTCCGTGGGAGGTCCTTCAAGGTCGACGATCTCGTGCTCTGCATGGTGCAATCCTCGACCGGCATAAACAAGTTGTCGGCTCCTTGGGAAGGCCCCTTTATCATTTTCGCCGTCACACGTCCGGGCTCCTATAGGCTGGTTCGCAAAGATGGACGGGAGGTGTCGAATTCGTGGAACATCGAGCACCTACGCGATTCTACGCCGAACAGCTAAGTACTCGAACCTAATCCCTTTAAATAGCACAATTTCGATTATTCCCCGATCTTTTTGTAGGACATTCTCCCCCCGACCCCCGGATAGTTCGGGGGCTCAGAAGCCCTCCCAAGCAGCATCGCCAGCTGCGTCGGCCCCTTCTCTCAAAGATATGCTTACAGTGAGCCCTGAGCAATGCGACCCCAGCTTGTCAGGTGAGGTTACATGAGAAGAGGAGTCCACCTGCTAAGCTCGAGTTTCTCAGGGGCTCATTCTTTGCCCACTTCATTGAACGTGATGGCTCGACCTGACGTCCCATGGGATAGGCGTATGTCCCCTACCCAAGGCAGGCTAGGGTCAAGACCAGCGTGTTTCAGTCAAGTGCCAGGCGAATGAGCTCGGGCTCTTAACGACTATATCCCATGTATAGGAGTAAGATGCGAGGAGCTCGACTTGCAGTCACCTGGACAAAGGTCTGTCGATGGCTCAAGCCACTCTACTTGGAGGGTCGGACACACAGAGATTAGTTGGTCGTCGACCTTGCACTCACTCGCTGAATACACAACTAAATGACCTTGCTCGACTGAGTGATCGCTGATCTTCCCCCGTCCACCTATTCACCCTGTACACGGCTGAGTCGGTCCGGGTTAGGCTGGGGTGCACTCTGGATCCGTCTGTTGATACCATAAGCCGCTCGGATCGAAGGTCAGTCATGTGGTGAATAGAAGGCTATCTCTTCTTGTATCGACCCGCTATGGAGGAGGAAAATCTGCTTGAGCTTGATCGGTAGCCCTTAGGACTGGTCGACGGCTGAGATCGTTTAGCATGATCTACTCCAAGAGACAAACGCGCTCGAGCTTGACCGGAAGCCTTTTGGTTTTCAATCTATTGACGACCAAGATTGCTCGATGCAAACTACCCGGAGGGGTAACTTTGGCTGAGCTTGACAATGAGCCTTCCGGATTCGAACCATAGAAGGACGAGGTCGTTCAGTGTGATTTGTCTCATAGCGGAAAGTTGGGTGTCCAAAAAAAACAAACACAACACACATATCGGACATTTTGCGAATTGACACGACATTCAAAAAAACCTGATAAAGTTTTTTTCTTATACAAACGGGTGATGATCATACATAGGGCCCGAGGTCCGCCTAATTTGCAGTCCATGTTGGCAATGATCTTCTCCTTTGTTGGCTCCATGGAGGCATAGATGCCCTCAACATTGGCCTCGGCAACACCACGAGCCACCCTTCGATGATGCCTCGACCTACGCATGGGGTATAGTTTTTCACCAACCCAAGGACATGCGCCGCCGACGTCTTTGCCCAAGACGTATGCTTGGAGAAGCTCCTCGGCGCTCTAAAGACGCACCAGGAGAGTGTCATCGGTCGACATGGTCGACGACGACTCCGGGTCGATCTTGGCGAGGAGCGCCCGGACCCTGTCAGGCAAATCGCCAAGCGCCCCTCGGTCGTCTTGACACGAGCCCGCAATCCGCTGACCTATCAGTGGAGGGCCGCAAGTTGACCTATTGAAAAAGAGGACGGTCAAGAACATAAGCCAAAACAAAAAGTAGAAAAAAAGTAAGGAATGGAACTCACGGACGGCATCTTCCCACGTGGCCTTGTCCATGACCATCCTGGCCGCTGCTTCATCCCTCGTCGCCTTGGCAACCTCCAACTTCCTCTGTGCTTCGGTAGTACCCGCCTCGGATGCCCTCGCCCTCACCTCAGCATCATCGAGCGTGGCGACTAGGTCCTAGAGAAGGTCCTCGGAGTGCCAATGCTGAGCTGTGAGCTCCTCCGCTCCGGCTCGGGAGGACGACCCTTCATGTGAAAAACGAGGAATTCGACTAGCCACTGCACGACATCGGTTTTCACGCCCTTAATGTGATATGATTGGCAGTCTGCTTAAAACTGTCAGAGGGTCACCCTTTGACTTAATCGACTATCATTAGCCATTTGTACTACAACCCAAACGACTCGACCCCTAGCCTTCGGGCTGGAATCCAATCGATTTTGGGATTACCATGAGCCTCCGGGCGGTAGTTCCGACCAACTTGCCGATCGCCACTCGCTTTTGGGCTATGAATTTGCTGACTTGGGCAACAGCTTTCGGACCACCCCCCTGTCGGGGTCGAGACTACCTGTTAACGCCTAAATTTGGCAACCGAACCCCTAAGTTCTAGCAAGGTTAAAACAGAATCGGATCGGCTGGCGGAGAAGCAGAGGCTGCGTCGGCTATGCTCAAATCGGCTGAGTAACGATGGCTACGGGGTCAATCGGCGAGGTTGGATCGGATGAGGATAGTCGATGGCCGATGCTTGAGTCGAAGAGAAGATAAAACCGTTTCGATGGAAGTGCTTGGAGATAAAGTGAAGGATTTGGTTATCGGTTTGCGCGTTAAAAGATATTGCCATCTATGGATAGAGTCATGTAATGGCAATTGTATCTGTAAATTAGGAATTTGTTTAAACTATTGTTGTAATGTGGCGTGGGTCCTTCCCGGATATTGTCGTATTTTAAATAGTAGTTTAGATAGAGTCCGAGTCTGTACGGATAATGTTATTCTTGGGTATAAATAGGACCCGAGACCCCCAATTCAATAAAAATCAATCAAACAACTTTCGGCGCATTGCCAAACCATTTCTTCGACGAGCAATTGATTTGGCTCTAGGCTACATCGTTTCGATCCCCAAACCCAAGTAAATGCTTGTCATTAGTGGTATGTTCTCTGGTTCTAATGCTTCCATTGTAATGACACATTAGATTCGGGGTTTATCTTGCGCTATTTACCATATATTGCATATAAGCGGAGCAATGTTTAGATCTATCTGCCATGGGCCGGTTCTATCAAGAACCCGGTGATAGGGCTAGATCTAAAGGTTGAACTAGTTTATATGCGATATCCACCGTCTCAAGAGGTATAAATCAGCTACAATAGATCAGGTTGTTCTTTTAATACTTAATGCTGCATCAACATTGAACTATTAAGTCGTTTTTAAAACTTCCAATGATCTGTTCGGTTATATTTATATGTTTAGAGACAGTGTCGGGGTTTCAGCGGCCTTATCTACCCTGATATATTTTTAGTATATTTATTACTAGATTTATGTTAGGACTGCCTCTTATATTAAGATCCCATTCTTTTCGGACATCATAAGCCAAAATCGGCCTGCTAGCAAGAGCCGATAGCTGATTTCCTAGGCTAAGTATATCTGGTTCAAGAATGATATCTTTTCGTAAGAATTATCGGAGTACTAGCCGATCCATAGTTAGCTTTCCAGTATCGGCTAGGTTATCAATACATATATTTGTTATCCTTTACTGTATTTGGGTTAAGCGGCTGATGCTGTCTCGGTATAGCCGATCCATTCCGATCACTTGGCTTAAATATATTTTAGGATAGCATATATATGCTCACGGATTCCCTCGGCTGATCTAGTGGGGATCTAACCTAACACTTAATGCATATATTTTGTTTTTCTTGTTGGTTAACAAATCAAACCAACGCACGCCTTGAACGACCAAGAAGGACACCTGCTTGGAGCTAAGCGAGATCTCCCGGGCAGCGCGTGAGAGAAATTTCTCGTCAACACGCTTCTTGGCATGCACAGTGGGACTTTCTTTGTCAACTCGGCTAGGACGCATCGGCGCAGCCGACAAGATGGTCGACTCCAAGAGCCCCAATGTTTCTCGGGACAACATCGTGCTTGTGAAGATGGAGCAATTATCGGCTGAATAGCAAGCCGATTACAGTGGAAGAGCTCCAGGCCAACTACTTACAAATCATTCACCCAGACGAGATCCGGCTGTACATCAAAAGTACAAGTTCAGCATAGACGAGCTCAAGGCATCCTCCTCCAGTGGATCAAAGGGCAAACAAAAGGTGGATGATTCGGCCCGCATACTTTGCAAGACCGGATCGATTTGGCCGTCCATCACGCGCAGTCAACCGAGTAGCATCCTCGTCAACACTCTCAACAACATGATTGCTACTGTGGTCGACGCCAAGATAGCCGACCAGCTGCAACGGGGGCCGACTTACTTCATAGACGGTCAGTTCCCTGGTTACAGGACGTTGGTCACCCAGAATCGGCCGATTCCGCCGCCAACACAACCAGGGCCGCTAGGAGGGGCCCTCGGCCAGCCGAATCCAACTGAATCAGCTACAAGGCCAGTGATTACCATGCTAAACCGACAGCAACCGCTGCCCAGGATCAGATCGCTAACATGTTCAATGACAATCTGTTAGAGCCGATTACCCAGATTGACCTGGACAGACGGTACAAGGCCGGTGGCCGAAAGCTGTTCCAAGGTCCACCAACACCACCACAAATTCGGCCGCCTCTCGCTCATCATCCGCTCCACTATCAGTATCAGGGAGGCTTCCAAGATCATCACTACAGGCCTCAGACGCCACCACCACTGTATCGGCAAGCACCCGCATCGTATGATCCATATGAGCCGATACAGCAGGACAACCGAACTTGGGCCGATCTGATTACAAACGTCATGCGCGATCAATTCGGCCTCAAGCCAAAGGACTCAGGGAACATGTATCGGTATCCCTATCCTGAGCATTTTGAGCGGATTACATTGCCCAACTAATACAAGATCCCAGATTTTTCGAAGTTCTCAACGCAAGACAACGTTTCGATCTACGAGCATGTCAGCCGATTCCTGGCGCAATGCGACGAAGCATCTTCTACAGACGCCTTGAGAGTTCGTTTGTTCCCCCTGTCCCTTTCGGGATCGGCTTTTACCTGGTACTCTTCATTGCCTTACAACTCAATTCAGAGCTGGGCCGATCTCGAAAAACAATTTCGTAGCTACTTCTACTCCGGCAATCATGAAATGAAGTTGTCGGACCTCACCACATCGTGCGAAGCACAACGAGTCGGTTCAAGACTATATTCAGGCGTTTTCGAGAAATGAGGAACCGATGCTACAGCCTGGTGCTATCGGATGCCTAGTTGGCCGATTTGGCCTTTCACGGCTTGATCGCGCCGATCCGAGAGCGATTCTCTGCGCAGGACTTCCACAGCCGAGCCCACTTGGCGTAGAAGGTGACGGCCCACGAACAGCGATTCCAATACACCAGGAAGGCCGTCAAGAGCATAACTCAAGTCGTCGTTGAGTCAGACTCCGATTCCAACAACGATGACGCAGAGGTGGCCGCAGCCGAATGGGCCAAGAACAAGAAAGCCATCGTCTACCAATGGCTGCTGAAGACGGCCAAAGAAGAAAGGTATGACTTCGACATCACTAAGGCCAATAGGATTTTTGACTTGCTACTCAAGGAGAAACAGATCCAGCTCCCTGAAAACCATGTGATCCCATCGGCCGAAGAACTAAAGAAGAAGAAATATTGCAAGTGGCACAACTCCACATGCCATGCCACTAACGATTGCAAAGCTTCAGGCAGCAAATCCAGTCGACAATAGAAGCCGAAAAACTCAAGTTCGCCGATTCCAATCGGCCGATGAAGGTAGATGGCCACCCCTTCCAACCGGCCCAGGCAAGCTGATCGGCAGCGCAGAATGACGTCCAGCTCAGCCAAAACTTTGAAAGGGGTCAATGCTAAAGGAGAGCTGAGTGGAAGCCAGCCGCGCCAATCAACATGGTGCGCCCCATTGCCCGATCGGCTGATCAACGGCCGATCGGCACGAACAGCCGACGCCACCCTCAGCACCAGTCTCGGCGGGAAGAAGGTCGTGATGAAGCACCTTGTTGGCACAAGCCAGAAACGCAAAGCCGCCGATACGAAGCAGCCCACAGCAGTGTCGATCCGCATTGGCATTGTGATTTTTTCAGGTACTGCTGGGAATCCGGCATGAGGCTGCCAACACTGGACGATTGCCGGCGTGCAACGATCACGCGGCGACGAGCACGGGAGCTCATCGGCTGTAGGCCCAACCCGGTTTGTCCCTAGAGCCGTTCGGCTAAATCGTGGCGGCGGTCCGTCCATGATTGGCTCGGCCGGATCCATCAAGACTTCTTCATCGATGAAGATGACAACGACAACAACCGCGACGACGAAGAGGCCAACGACGAGGAATCGGCCAATCCCCAATGGTGCCCGTCTGCCCTCTTCACCAAAACACGAACGAAGAATCCAAAGGTTAAAGCGTGAAGGAAGGGAGAAGAAGTTCAGCAAATGATCCAAGAACGGCGTCGTCGGGCTGGGTAAGATCAAAAGCGATGGATCCCCAAAGAGATAACCGTCGTAGCCGACGAGGAGCAAGCCCAGGAGAGTTCAGCCGATCAAGCCAGGAGGGCAGCCAAAGGGAAAGGCAAAGTTTCTGCATCGGTCAACATGGTATTCATATTGCCAATCGAATTCAGTGCTCCTGAAGCCGATGCAGGCACTATCGAAGACGACTTGGTGAAACTAGCAATCCCACCGGACCAAGATATTTTCGACAATCTCGAGGAGATCGAAAATCGGCACCTGAAGCTGTTGTACGTTAAAGGATTCATCAACGGCAAGCCGATGTCCAAGATGCTAGTTCATGGAGGGGCCGCAGTCAACCTAATGCCCTATGCAAAATTCAGAAAACTAGGCAAAGGAGCCGAAGACACAGCCATGATGTCGATTTTCTTGCAGAAACATTAGTCTTGGCACTGGCACGTCGTCCCTGCACTTCCCTTTCAGCTTTGCAAGCAAGATGAAACAATCGAGTCATATTAGTGTAATCTTTGTAGTCCACAATGTCATAGATTTCACGGTTTAGACCACCCAAAAATCTAGCCATAGCAGCATCCTCAGACTCGTCTAAATTACAGCGAAGCATGCCCATTTGTAATTCCTGATAATATTCCTCTACACTTTTAGCACCTTGCCTCAATTGTTGCAATTTATTTAACAAATCACGTGCATAGTAAGAAGGAACAAATCTAGCCCGCATGACCCGTTTCAAAGCATCCCAAGTCTGTGGCATGTTGTTAGGATTTTTCTTGCCATGTTCTATCCACCACACAGAGGCGAAAGCAGTGAACTCACTAGTGGCAGCTCTAACTCTAGAGTTCTCAGGGAAGTCATGGCATGCAAATTTTTGATCAACAGCAATCTCCCATGTAATGTATGCATCAGGATCATATTTTCCATCAAAAGGAGGTATCTTAAATTTGACTTTTGAAAAAGCATCTTCATTGCGTACCTCCCGGCGGTGTTCTCCCATGCCTCTACGGTTGTTACGTAGCCGACGGCGATCACGAGCGTTGCGGTCATCATGTTCAGTGTCAGCGGTATAGTCACCATCGAAGTTGTCCTCACCGTACTCACCATCAACGTCGTCTTCATCACGCTGATCATGGCCCCGAGCATTGAGGTTATCAAAATGCCTCACAAGTGTAGCA
This sequence comes from Oryza australiensis, assembly GCA_019925245.2. Classification (NCBI taxonomy): domain Eukaryota; kingdom Viridiplantae; phylum Streptophyta; class Magnoliopsida; order Poales; family Poaceae; genus Oryza; species Oryza australiensis. The sequence continues at coordinate 29,628 of JAIFGZ020000417.1, read as the reverse complement.
AGGCTGGTGTCAATACGCGCGACCGATGCCTCCAACCCGGCGAGCCTGGTTGTGGCATCGATTTGTGTAGCCTCCAATTGCCGATCTTGTCATTCGTCACTGCAGATCTGCATCAAGTCCTTCGTGTGCCGCTTCACTTCCCTTGCAAAATGTTGTATGTTGCGTCGGTGCGTGGAGAATGGGATGCACCTTCTTCTTCCTCCGAGCCTGCCATGGTTAATATAACAAAACAAAAACAAAAACAGTTGACAAGAATTAATCCCTACAACTATTGGGGTGTGGCTACTGAAAGGCGCTCGCTCTCAGCTTATCTCACAAGTTCTTACCAGTTCTTACCATGCTCACGGGAGGGGTGACGACAACCGACAATTCTGCAACCGTGGAACGAGGTGTATCGGCGCCGTAGCAACAAGGCTGTTGTCAAGTCTGTAGTCGTATGTGTGGAGCTATAGGAGGGCTGAAAGTAATGCACAAGGAAGTACTAGCAACCACGTTAGTCAAAGCAAATTGAGTAAACGCTCAAGGTCGGTACCGTGCTGGTCCTAGGCTAGACGAAATAGAGATGCGAGCCTAACCACAAGGACGCCACAAGATACAAACCCAAACAGACACGATCACGGAAGGTGGAGACAAAGGGGACTAAGGGGAAGGAGACAAAGGAGACAAAGGAAAGGTTCTCACGAGTCGGCCCCTTTCTTTCTTTTTTTTTCTTTTTTTTTTTTTTTTTTGCTCTCTTTTTTTCTCTTTTTTTGCTGTTCTCTCTCTAGTGCTGAGGAGAGAGATGCGACTTTTTATTTTTTTTTTATTTTTTGATATTTTCTTCACAACCAGGGGCACACTAGAACCAACCACAAAAATTCTTAGCTCAAACGGACAAAAAATGAGGCACGTGGAATTTTTCAAAGTTTTACCGAAAGGGGTTTGAAGCTTCTCGCCACGAAAACAGAATTTTGCAAGCGGAATTTGGCGATTTTAAGATTGCCGAACCCGGATGTAACTTTTTCTGTAGATGTCCGTAGATATCTTATTTGCCTAATTTGAGCCCGTATGAGAAAGATATCACTTTGTTTTAAGGCAGCAACTCGAATCGGGGTTCTATTTCCTTTCTTGCGATGGCTGGATCAAAGGCAAGGCAGATTACAGATGGAAACGAGATCAAACTATGGAAGGAAAGTAATTGGTGGGTGACAGCGATGGTGGTGATGACGGCTAAAACAAAGGTGATGGCGGCGATGGTGAAGGTGGCGGTATGTGGTGGCAAGAACTCAAACTCTAATCGCCTAAACACTAAGACCGACACATTGACACAACCATGCAATCGAAGACTCAACAAGCCCTAACTAAGCAGTCCTAGTAAAAAAAAAGGCTCAAAGGGTTTTTAGGATTGATCTAATCTACTATTTTTGGCTTTTTCTGGACTGTAGGAAACAAAATTAAACAACGAAGGGCAAAAAAATCTCTCACTAGATCAACAGCGCTACCGATACCAGCGATGCGATCCCGCTAGGATTTAGTCCCGATCTTTCGATGAGAGGTGGAGGAAAACTCGATTGGGAATAGGCGATGTTCACGGCCCGACTACAACCGTCCAAGGACGATGCGCCTTAGCAACCGATACACCGTCTCAGATGGTTGGCGCGATCTTGCGGTGCGCGACAACCCGCCACTAGGGCACTCGTCCCTGCAAGCAATCGAAGAACAAGCAAGAACAAGTAAAACAAGCACTTGAAATTGCTATATATTAAGATGAAAGATTCAATCTGAATACATGATATGGTGGAGTTCAAGAAGACAACGGACGGACGGTCTAGCCACACGCGCGCGTGTGCAAGTAGCAAAAGGCTAACTCTAATCAACAAAACCCGCCCTTCTTGGTGGCGGCTGAAGGATTAAGTAGAGGGAGAGACGACCACGGGGTGCCGGAGTCGTGCTAAACCTAGGACGCGCCCCTAATGGGCCCAACTTGATACACGGCCCATTGGGCCAAAAGAGGTGACGCAGCACCAAAGACAGAAAACACACGGTAGAAAAAGAATAATTGCGGCCGCTCCAGGACAGATATTGACATGGGGCTGGATCCATTTGAAAGTAGACTTGATAACCTTTCCATCAAGTACTTGCACGCCCAAATCGGAGTTTGCATGAAGTCATGGCGGCCGTTAGAACTTGGCCTGTGCTGCAGTCCGAATCCACCCCGCGAATCCTCTTCCCGTTGTATCCTCTCCATCGTTCTGAGTAAAACAAAAGTGCACGCGCCTCCAGGGTATAAAGAAGAGGAACATAAACTTAAGAATGAACTCACGATGGTTGAGTTGACGTGCCTGGCGCGGGTTATTGGGCCATGAAGTTGTACGTGTGGAGGCGTGGATGTATCGGTAGTATTGATGTCCTCATCACCGGGCAATTCCTCGGGGAATATGTCCGGGTATTCTTGCACTACTGGCATCCCGCTCAAAGGTAGCATGGTGAATACTCCCGCAGCTTGCTCACATAGCATCGGGTTTTGGTCCATGGTTATGTTCATTGATGATCCCCATGGGGTGGATACTGTGACTTCCCTTCGGCTACGCCTCTATGACCCCATTGTTCTTAGTCAACCAATCAATTCCAAGTATGATATCAATAGTTTGGGGTGATAGTACCATGAGGTTTGAAAGAAATACCACGTCTCTAATCCGTATGGGCACATTGATGCAAGCATGGGGTACGGTTATGTTTCCCCCAGGCGAGTGTACCAACATTGGTCTCTTAGGTTCTACCTGGTGTAGGTGGTGTTGTTTGCTTACTTGCGAAGATATGAATGAATGCGATGCTCCGGAATCAAATAAGACTTTAACCGGGGTAGAGTTGATAGAGAACATACCGATTAGCACGTTCTGATCCTCCTGCGCTTCTTCGGCACGCACATGATTCACTTGTCCGCGCCGGAATCCAGTAGCAGTCTCATTGGGTTGCAGTGTCCTAAACAGACCGCGTCACGCAGCAGGAGCAGTAGTTCCTCGTACAACCGTTGCATTGGCGTCGGTACGCACGGGAGTGTTGCGTGGCTTGGGGCAGCTGTTGGAGTAGTGCCCAAACTCTTCACAGTTGAAGCAATTCACATTTCTTCTTCCCGGAGCGGCCAGAGTTTGTGTTGGGGTACAGAACTGGACGACTGGCTGCCATGACGGTTGGCTTCCATCCGGACGGGGTGGCTCCCTTGGGACGCTGAGGCGCTCCCTGAAGTGGGCGGACCATAGCAAGCCTCCTCTTGTGATTGTTTTCCACCAGCTTCTGGTCATGTTCCAATCGTACAACCTTGTTAATAAGGCTTTGGAAGCTGACGTGATCTTGGCCGATCATTGGCCCTCTCAGCTCATCGCTCAATCCTTCGATAAATTTATCGATTTTCTCCTCTTCGTTTGCCAGTCACCGGTGGCATATCGAGCGAGTTGCGTGAACTTGTTCAGGTATTCCTACACTGTGGTGTTGCCTTGGCGCAACCTTCGGAATTGTTCCTCTTCATTCTCATGACCGCGGCGGGTACGAAATTTTCACGAAAGGCGGCTGTGAACTCCTCCCGGTTGGTTCTTCGGTGTCTTCGCCCATGTCTCTTTGTAGGTGTCCCACCAATCATTTGCGGGGCCTTCCAATTGATTGGTGGAAAAAATGACTCGGTCGGCTTCTCGTGCCACGACGAGGGTCAACTTCTTTTCTATTACTCTCAACCGCTTCGGCATCCATTGGTTCGTCACGTGTGGAAAATGTAGGCGGTTTAGCTCGCATAAATTCTCCCAAGCTTGATCCTCCGTGATTCCCTTGGTTGTTGGTGATAGCTTGAAGCAACCGGGTTTGCAAAGCCATGACCTTCGCTAGGGTGGAGGGATTAGGGTCGGTGGGTTCTTGTTGGATGTTGCACCTCGCGACGATGCACCATCCGAAGGAGGTAGATGAGTTAAGAGATTGGACCCACTTAAGGTCATGGTTTCTAGGTGATTTCACTTCAAGTTGTCTTTAAATGATCTTTGAACAGAGCAAGCATGGTGGAATAAACTCATAATAACATACCATGAAACATTACATAGGTCCATAGCGATTACATTAAGGGGGATACAATGGACTCGCACATACACATCCCACATGATACAATGCGAAAGCTAACATCGTACTATCGCCATTGGCTACTAGGGGAAGGGTGTGATCCTTGCTGCCAAAATCCATCCAAAGCAAGGTCAAAGTTGGGGCGGTCTTCTCGCCTAGTCATCCAACCAACCGCGGGATCCGTGTGTAGGAAGGGGTGATCCTTAGCTGAAGCAAATCGAAGTCCCCATGGCTCGGAGGTAGTGGCCTCGGAGTCATGCTTGATCTTCCCGCTTGGTGGTCGGGTACTCTTCCGGGCGTCTTGCGGGTGAGGGACCTCCGGTGTGAGTCATGCGACGAGTAGGAGCTGCCTCCTCCGCCGGATCGCATCACCGGACTCCCACTTGATTTCCATAGGCTCGTCTCGGACTCGAGTCGGTCGATCGATCCGGATGGGGTTCTCCTCTCCCGAACCAGGCTCGATGGTACAACCATGGAGTTCGAGGTAGGATCCATTGAGGTAGCAGCGGTGGGGTCTATCGGGTATGGGGCCGACTCGTGCTCAACATAAAGGCCTGCTCCATCATAGCTTGAAAAGTGTTCGGGCATGCGGAGTCATGAGGTAGTAGTGGTCGGGCACGGGGGAGGTGTTGGTACAACTTCGGTGGAAGTACCGTAGCAGGGACAGGGTGGGAGCGAAGTTGCTCTTCCACTGGTTGACTGTTGTTTGCTCTTCCCGAGCTGTTCTTCCAGCTCCACCAAGGCTTCTCCACGGGCCATGTAGCGGTCGAGAGCTGCTCATGGGCACCATTAGGCGTAGTTGGGTCCGTAGCAAGTTGATTTGATCCCCGCAGCTCGGTGTTCCTCGACCATCATTGAGGCGTCACTGGCTGGTCGTCGATTTCGAGCAAAGCCTCTTCATAGCATTCATCCACCGTTCGCTCGCGGGATAGACGGGTGACCATAGGATTATAGCAGCGGGGTGGCTTCCACGGTGCAGACCGGATTGCCTTCCTCGCGGTAGGGGTGGTGTACAAACTCGGTCACGGTGAGCTCAAGACGGTGAATAGCGTTGAGGCGGAGGAACGCTTCACGGGCCACGTCCTAAAGAGCGCTTCTACCGATCTCGGTGGTAACGGGTGTGGAAGCAATAAGGTGTCTCACTCCCCATGCGGGCCTCAACCGAGATTGCTGCTTCCCATACCGGGTATCCTTCGGTGCCATGCCTCCTAATATGGTAGGTGGGTGCCTCGGGTACCTTAGGCACCACAAAGCAATGACTCGGAGTTGCGCCACGAATCCTTCATCCCGTGGAATGGTGATTTCCCAAACTCCGACATGGTCCGACATCCGCTTTTGAAAGCAACTTAGGGTCACGAGAGAGATAATATCAAAACAATTTGAGTAAGAGAAGGGGATAAAGGTATATGAAAAAGTATGTTTGTTTTTCAAAAATAATAGTTTGCGAAATGATCCTACGTAGGGATATTTCCCTTTAGCCAGCTAGTCAGGGGTAGGGCGCCAGTTGGTCTTATCCTACAGTCGCATTGCTCTGATATCAGCTCTGTGGACCCCATTTTTGGAACAGGAATCTTTCGTGTTCATAGTACCATTTCCCTGAATCGAGTAGTTTGGTACCCACAAAATACGATCTTGAATAATCAGTGCAAATGCACGAATAGTCTTACACCGAAATTATTACAATAATAGGCCCGAAGGCAATGTCCAACACATAGGACCTCATGGTCCAGATACAACCCAAAAGTAGAAATTAGATAAGGCAACGGAATAAAGGCAGCGGCTTGTCGATTGCCACAGGCAACGACCGGGGACTAAGACCTAGCAAGCGCCATCAGCTTCTTCGCCCTCCTGGTAGTAGGCATAGGGATCCTCCAAGTCTTCATTTCCACCATCTGAAGGTTTGTGCGTACAGCAAGGGTGAGTACCAACCGTACTCAGCAAGTCAACACGGAAGTGATGCACATGATAGGGTCATTCAAAGAATGGCTGGGGTTCTTTTGCATCAAGCCAATTTTCACAAATCTTTTCACAAGCCTAACAACTAGCCAAGTCAAGTTTTAGTTCCATAGTTCATTAAATCGGCGACGGTTCTGTCTATCATCCATCGTGATTCCAAGGATGGCTTCCCACCTCCGGTTCGTCATGGTTTTCTGGGGAGTCCACCCCTTCTTGCATCTCGAGAAGTTGATCCGCCAGTGAATATAAGTCATCATGCAAACCTATCCCATCATTTTAAAGTTTAGAGTCTAGCCAAGTGAAAGTCTTGTCACGATGCTCAATATCCGCGAGCACGGCTATTCGAATAGATTGATTCATTCACATTGCAGTGGATGTACACTTTACTCGTACTCCGCGACTGCCCAACAAATGAGCCTAGTCCCAACACATGAGACGGTCATGGCAAAGCCTTTCGATAACCTCACTTCGGCGCACCCGCTCCATGAACTTAAGCCCTCATGCACTCTAGCCGTCATTTTCTAGCGTGAGAGGAGTTTTGGCGCACCGGGTAAGGGAGACTTCATTCATCAAGCTGTAATAAATTCCAATTTCCCATCATCCCTTTCAAATCTCATCTCATACATAAGAACCACTATGCAAGGGTACCGCCTCCGCTCGGCAATCTACTCCGCTAGGTCTACCCATTCGAGAAGTACGGTTGTACGGCTCGTTTCCGGCTATCTCATGGCTCGGTCCTTAATTGACCAGGGTTGGCACTTGCCTTTTCCGGAATCCACCCAAATCATCCACCGCCGAGTCTAAAACATCCGTTTAGTACTTTCAATTTTCATCAAAACTCATTTCATCGTTCTCATGGCAATGTGGCGCTCATGTCTTCACATGCCGCATCTCAACTACCTTCCCCAAGGTAGTTGCCCAAGCATAAAGCTCTTTATAAAATCATGAGTATGCATGAACCTACTAATAGCATGGCTAAGCATTTTGCGAAGTTATCCTTCGGTTGTATGTATCACATCGAGGGTTACAAGGAATAATTCTAAAGATAATCAATAACAAGGTATAGGTAATTATCTATGTATAGCATGCATGTTTAAAGTTTAAAATAACATCATTTTGCAATTGGGATCAATATGTTCAAAGAGTGTGATGACTTGCCTTGCTCGCACGCTTGTTGAGCGGGGTCTTCAACGGAGTCGATTCCTGCTTCTTCAGGTGCTATCCGTACGTGCGAAAGATCAATTGAATTCAATTAGAATTCAATAAAATACCGAGAGATCGAAAAGAACCATAAAAACCATGAAAACGACTCCAAATGTTTGGCCTAGAATTCTACTCGAGTTCGGGCGAGTACGGCTAGGGAAAAATCCGAGTTTGGGAATCGAGTCGATGCCCTAGGTTTTCGCAAAACGACGATCGTAATTATTTGAGAAAATAAATTTGGAAATATCAACGGAGGGGTTTGTATTCGAGGTTTTGGAGGTTCGAGCACAAAAGTGAAACATATTTAAATGGCGAGAAAGAATTAAACAAAATCCGGATTTAAAAACGACACGAAACGAAATCTCGGAAAAGTCCGATCGATTTCAAATTTCGCTCGAGAAAATATACAAAAAAATAATTTATTTTTGCCCAAAAAATTCGCTCAAATCATTTCAAAATATTTTTCCAAATTTTCCATAATTTTTCCTATTTTTCCTATTTTTTTCTCTATTTTTCTCTTTTTCTTCTCTTTTATTTTTCATTTTCTTTTCTTATTTTTCTCCGCACACTGTTCCTCGGCCCGAAGGTGTTCGACCGGCGCTCGGGAGAGAGGGGCGGCGGCCGCGCTAGCGCGAGGAAAAGGGGCGGCGGCTCGGGGCTTACCGGCAACGGCGACGGCAAGGGGAGGGTGGCGGAGCTCCGCTCACGGCGACGACGCGCGACAACGGCGGCGGCTGGCGGTGGCGCTCGGTTTGCGGCGACGGTTCTCGGGAGAGAAGAGGGGGCTAGAGGCGGCGGCGGTGTGGGAAACGAGAGGGAAGGGGAAGCTTTAAATAGGCACGGCCGAGCGAACGGGATAGAGGGGGCGCGGCTTTGCACACGCGGTGGTGCCGGGCGGGCGGGCGCGCGCGAGTGTACGGCGATGTGGGCGATGTGGCGCGACGCGCGGGTGGTACGAGGCGGCAACGCGTGGCGCGGGAGGGCGCGAGGTCCGGGCACGGCGCGAGCGCGCGCGGCGACGGGGTCCGGCGCGGCGCGCGCGCGCGCGGCGCGAGCGGGCCGGACGCGGCGGGAGCGCGTGGCGGCGAGGGTGCGGGCGCGAGCGGGCCGAGCGCGGCGCGGGCGTGGGGCCGAGGCGGCGCGGCGGCGTGGTACGACGCGGCGTGGACGACCGGACGACCGGCGGCGTGGTATGACTTGTGACCTAATGAACAGTGTACTTTCCGATTTTTCCCGAATTAAAATCCTATTTTCCCCATTTATATTTCTTTCCACTCTAAAAATTCAAAATAAATTCTAATATTCCCAGAAAATTTTTTAATATATATTTTCAACTTTTTCCCCACTTTTTATTATTCCAAATGTATTTTTCATATTTATTTAAATCCCTTTTTCCTAAATTCATAATTCACCACTTTTAATTCTAAATAAATTTCCTAGTTTTCATATAAATCCCTTTAAAATAGTTTATTGTCTATTTTATTCCCTAATTAATTATCCATAATCACCAATTAATGTTTTATGTCTCAAATGCATATCTTCATAAATCCGCATCCCTTTTCCGATTTTATTTTAAAAATTCCTAACCTTATATTTTGAGATTTTCTTCCCAATGAAAATCCAAAGCGTTTGGTTTTCACAAACACCGAGAGGAATTGTTCACAACTAAATTCATGAAACTGAGCTGGCAAATAAGAAGCAACAAACACGAGAGAAAGGCAACAAGCAAAAGTTTTTGCAAGTTCCGATTTTTACGTTCCGATTTTAATTTCCTCGATTTTCAGGATGTTAAACTTACTTGCAAGTGTTCCTTGTTTGCGTGGTAGAGAAGTTTTGTTTTTAGCTATCGTTGCTTCCGCGTAACCCTTCAAGTGGTATCGAGCTAATCTTTCTTAGTTCGGGTTTTAGATTGGATTTGGAACAAGTTTTGCACACGGGTTGATTAGATCAATCAGTTTTACGGGATCTGTAGAGGAGAGTAGATGGTAATTGCATTCCTTGATAGTGTATCGGAACGGCGTAATGTGATTTCGTCGAAGCCATATCCATAGAACTCGGTTTGAGTTGGGTTCGAGATAGCGTTCCTTGATAGTGTATCGGAACGGTATAATGTGATTATGCCGAAGCTGTCTCATAGTCTGACCTTGTTTGCTGCCTCGCGCCTACGCAAACCATCTCCCCTGATAGTGTATCGGGACGGCATAGCGGGACCGCCGTGTGCGTCCTCCCTTTTATGTCGTCTTGATACCGTATCTCTGTGATAGGTAGAAAACGTTCTACGCCTAACTTGTTTTTGCAGAGAATGCTTTGAGATTGTATGGCCCTATTGTATGTATGAGATGCATGTCATGCGTGTAATATTTTTTCATATGTGCAATCCCTGTAATATTCTTTCATGACATACGAGTCGATGTAATCTTCAATAATAGCATCTATAGTAGTAGCTTAGTTTGAAGAAATCAAGCATTCAGCACTTGCAAGAACGGTGATGAAGATGAAGATCCTCTACACCGGCATGGAGATGGAGATCACCATGTGAAGGGGTCCATACTATTTCATTATGTGTTATTCTACCAGCTTTCATATATGTTGATATGTTTGTTTGATAGGATAGCATCCCTCACAAAATTAAGTAGTAATGATGTCCTTCCAAATGTTGCACCAGTCACCGTTATGCTCGTCAATGGTGGGTCTGCCAAAGCAGAGTGTCATTCTCTATCATAACACGAAGGGGTATATGTCGGACATATACAATAGGAGCATTTGGTTTACTTAACAAGGCTATCAAAACAGTTTTGGGCCTTGGGGCATAGGTTGGTGAAGGGGCATGGAGATGCGACACCAACAACAAGAGTCACATAGAGTTGTGATTAGCAAGGAGTTGCTTACCGATGTTATTAATCTTCTAGCCGTGATGCCAAAGCTCACTAGAAATTAATTAACATGTGGATCTTGACCCAATACGTACCCTAGAGGGAAGGTGTAAAATACGTAATGGGAGTGTTATGTTAAATTGTTTAACAATAGACATAGCATAAACATTGTGCTAAACTTTGTTTTTTGGGCTTTCTTGTTCATGAGAGGGGGGTTGAAGTAACACAAAGGAGTATTAATGCAATAAAGAATATACAACCTCCAAAGTACAAGAAACAGTTGCAATCTCTGGTCGACAAGGTGAATTTCATTAGGAGATTTATTGCTAATCTATCTAGGAAGATGGAGCCCTTTACACCTTTGCTCAGATTGAAGGCCGATCAACAGTTTACTTGGGGGCCAGAGCAACAAAAGGCCTTGGATAACATTAAGGAATATTTGAGTTCCCCTCCAGTTCTGGTTCCTCCACAAAAGGGGGTACCTTTCAAGTTGTACTTGTCAACTGATGAGAGGTCAATCGGCTCAGTCTTGATCCAGGAATTTAAGGGCAAGGAAACAACAATCTTTTATTTGTGCTTATGCTTGTATTTCTCTTGTACAAAGTTGAGGCATTATTTATTATCCAACGAATGCACCAAAGTCGCAAAGCCGATGTTATTAAGCACATGCTATTGGCTCCAAGTCTTGAAAGGGAGAGTTGGAAAGTGGATATATACCTTAATGGAATTTGATCTCAAGTATCAAGCACCCAAGGCGTCAAAGGGCAAGCTATAGCCAATTTTATTGTTGAACATCGCGACGACTCAATCGGCTCGGTTGACATAGTGCCTTGGACGCTATTTTTTGATGGATCGGTTTGTATGGTTGTGGCATTGGTTTGGTCATAATATCACCTAGGGTGGCGAGTTTTGAATTTGTCTATACCATTAAGCCGTATGCCACCAATAACCAAGATATCATAGGTCTACAACTCTTGAAGGAAGTTGAAGCCGATGCTGTGGAAATCATGGGTGATTCTTTGTTGGTCATCAATCAATTAGCTGGAGAATATGAATGTAAGAATGATACATTGATGATCTACTATGAGAAGTGCCGAGAGTTGATGGATAGTTTTCGGCTAGTGATATTGACGCATATTCCTCGAGAGCAAAATGTCAAAGTTAATGATTTGGCTTAGGGGGCATCAGGATACAAGCCAATGATGAAAGATATTGAAGTGGAAATCGCTACCGTCGCAGCCGATGATTGGAGGTATGATGTTTTTAATTATTTGAAGAATCCTTCTCAATCGGCTTCGAGAAAATTGCGTTACAAAGCTTCGAGATATGTTTTACTGGATGACAATATGTATTATCAGACGATTGATGGGGTATTGCTGAAATGTTTGAGTGTTGATCAAGCCAAGGTTGTGATGGGTGAAGTACTCATCAATCGGCTCACAAGATGAAGTGGTTGCTTCGACGAGCTAGGTATTTTTTTGCCGACGATATTGGAAGATTGCTTCTGGTATTACAATGGTTGTCAAGATTGCCAAAAGTTTGGAGCAATTCAACGAGCACCAGCATCGGCTATGAACCCTATAATCAAGCCATGGTCGTTCAGAGGATGAGGAATTGACATGATCGGCCAGATCAATCCACCTTCTAGCAACCGATTATTTCATGAAGTGGGTGGAGGCAATTCCGTTGAAGAATGTTGATTCTAGGGATGCAATTCAGTTCGTCAAAGAGCACATTATATATCGATTTGGTGTTCCTCGGACCATCACAACCGATCGGGGTCTATCTTTGTACCGATGAGTTTGTCCAATTTGCGAAAGCGTGGGGATTAAATTGTTGAATTCTTCACCATACTATATGCACAAGCTAATGGACAGCGAAGCATCCAACAAAAGTTTGATCAAGTTGATCAAGGGGAAGACCTGTGAGTTTCCAAAGCGTGGAATAGCTGATTGGCTGAAGCTTTATGGTCGTATCGGATGGCTTGTCATGAATCAATCCAAGTGCCTCCCTACAAGCTAGTTAATGGGCATGAAGCTGTGTTGCCAAGGGAAAGTGTCATTGGCTCAAGGAGAATTGATTTACATGATGAGTTGATAGCCGATGATTATCATAATCTCATGGTAGATGATCAGAAGAGTTGGTCCAATCTAGGATGCGTGCTTTGGAGAAGGTGACAAGAGATAAGGAAAGAATCGCTCGTCATTATAACAAGAAAGTTGTGCCAAAGTCTTTTTCAGAAGGCAAGTTGGTTTGGAAATTAATCTTGCCGATCGGGACTCATGATAATAAATTCGGCAAGTGGTCACCAAATTGGGAAGGACCTTTTCGAATCTACAAGTCTGTTTCTAAGGGAGCTTACATGTTGCAAGGCTTGATGGAGAAGTTTTTGGAAGGGCTCTAAATGGGACATGTTTGAAAAAATATTATCCAAGTGTTTGGATCAATTCATGATTCGGCTGTGTTATGTCGATACATGGTAGCCGATGTGTTAACATCGCCTTTAGATGGTCGATATGAGTTATATCGCCCTTAATATCTTTAAACTTATCATGATCGGTTTTTTTCTGCCGATGTGTGATGGCCGATATAAGTTGTATCACCCTTAGTCTTTTTAACTTATTATAATCGGTTGTGTTTTCCCGATGTGTGATGGCCAACATTTTGTGATATTATCCTTAGTTAAGCCATAATTTTATCAATGTTTGACATTGTAAAATTAGGGGCCATACATACATGCATACAAGAGTCAGCGCAAGCAAGTTATATTACAAGAGTTCACAAGAGTTTTCAATAATCGGCATCAGCATCGGCTAAGCTCCTATTACATAAGATCGGCTCATCCAGATACCAGCTTGTTGATAGCCGATATTGCCCTCTGCCTAATTTGTTTTATGGTCAAACCCGGGCAGCTGATCCAGGGATCACTTTTAGAGACTTCGTAAGATTTGACAAGTGCTTGACGAAGTCTTCAATTTGGATTTTGTTCTTTGATAGCTCTAGGAAGATCGGCAAGTTAATGCTCTTTCGATGCTATCTTGGTGTTGCATTTTGCAAGCTTAGCTTGCAGCTCCTCCTTGCATTTTTGCACCGATCAATGTTGGTTTTGATTGAACATGGAACTGTGGACATCTCGTCAAGTCTAGCCTTGTCTGCAGTGATTGATGGCCGATTAGCTTTGATGGTGGCTTCAAGAGCTTTTCTCTCTCGCCGATCGGCAATCCTTTGTCGAGCCCTCCCCAGCTTGTACCGATGTTGCTCAAGGTACGCTGCTTGGGAGATGATTTCAGCTAGGTTGTCTGGGAACCTTGCTCTGATCGGCTTGCTCTTGTATTTCTTCGAACCTTGCTCTGATCGGCCTGCAGTTGGCAACCAAGTACTCCAAGGAGCTCTCTAGTCGACGAGCTATATACAATAGCTTGGCCTTCAAGTCATCGACAATGGGAGACAAGGCTTTGCTTGTGGTCTCTTCCTCCTCATCCAAGAACTACCCTATGTCGAAGGAGAACATGGCTAGAGCTTGAAAAAGAAATCATTGAAATTGTTAAGTATTGAAAAAACTCAAAATAGTCGATATGGTGTATTAGAAATACTTACAAGGATGACAGGAGCGGTTTCTCCTTCTGCTTCGACGTGATGGTTGCCCCTAGCAGATGGAGTGCGTTCACTTGATTCATGTGGGGCAGGTGCTGGAGAGCGAGGAGGCTGTACAAAGAGAAGAGAGACAAGTTTGATTCAGAATCGGCTAATTGAAAATTGAGAAAGGTTTGAGTTTAAAGTTACCAATGGAGGAGGAGCCGATTTCTTCTTAATGGACAATTTCTTTTTCTGCAAAGTAAAGGAGTTTGTTCAAAAGTTGAAATGTGAAATTTTAAAGGAAGAAAAACTCCGAGAAAAATACATACCGGATGAGGACGCGGTTGACTTTTTGGAGGACTTGGAGTTTTCGAGGAGTCGGGTCATCGGCTGGCGGCGTCGGCATGGTTCTTCTTGGTTCACTTGTTTTGGCCACAGCGTCGTCGAGGGCTTCCTCTTTTTCACTTGATTCAATAATTCCTCCACGCCCGGTCTAGGGATGGCAGATCATCGCCTACAACTATTTTTTGTCTTGGAAGTTTTCTTCTTCGCACCGATGGATCGGCGATGGCTTGGTCCTTTTTCTTTTTCCAACTTCAGAAGAGATCAGCTGCCCGGGTTTGACCTTAAAGCAAAGACACCATCTTGGGGGCATCGTAGCCGATCCTTGAAGGAGCTAGTCCACAACCATTGGGGAGGATGCCGGCAACATAACAAATAGTCGCCCTAGTGTTGCTGGTATGAGGAGGAGAGGAGCCGGTAGTTTGCAAATAAAGAGAAAGATATAGTCAAAATATTGAAGGATGTTAAGCCGATAATGAAGAATTTGACCAAAGAAAGAGTTCTTACTTGTGGAACCGACTCCAGGAACATGGTAGTAGAATATATTGAAGCCGATTGGTGAAAAAGGTTTTTCTTCAATTCAATCCACCATCTATTAAAGAGTGTACTTCTCATTACGACCAACTCAATATTTGCAATACTGGCGAGGAGAGGCCCTTGGATATTGAGCAATTTGTCCATCATAAGGCGTGAGGTGATTTCACCCGTAGTCTGGATCTTGTCCACAAAGAATAAGCCGATCGGCAGCTGTCCCATGCCTAGTTGTCTGGCAGCACTCATTGGATGGTAGAATTCGTACGAGACTTGGACATTTATGCTCTTGTGGATGCCGACTAGGAGGATACAAGGGGAGATGGCAACTGTGAAGACTTCTTTGGATTTTTCAAACTTCTCAGAGTTAATATCTTCAAATCTGAAATCGGCTGGGAGCTCAAAGTCTTCAGAGTTCTGATATGCAAACCAAATTCGTGATTCTCTTAGAAAACCCTCGTAGAAATTGCCAAACCATTCTCTGAAATTGCCAAATCTCGTAGAAATAGCTTTCATCCAGCATAAGAAGATGTTTCCTCTCCAAAAACATGCATCGGCGTGTTGTGACCTCACCACCATCCTTATTTGTGATCGGCTGTGCTCTGGGGAAATCAGCCTCTACTAGTGCTGGCCTCTCAGCAACCTTATGTGTGTGCAGATTGAGCCAAAGTTGGAGAAGCCACCATGGGCCACCGGTGCCGATAGCCGAATTTGTGGCAATTTTAGCCGATGCATTGTTCAGAGTCTGGTAGAGATAGCCAAGCAAGTATTTGCCCAAAGTAATTTGTTTCTTCTCTACCAAAGCTTCAGCTACATGCTGCCAGTTACTGGTGGGGCCACAACTTGAACCACAAAACAGAAACTTCTCCAACCACATCGCAAGAAGGCTGCGTGTTCCCCGGGTCTCGGGCCGCTTCCCATATTCGTGAGATAAATCCATTGCAGCCACCGATAGCTCGAGTCTTGAAAGCAAACTGGCCTTTGGTGTTCAAGCTAACAGGGTTAGCCGATGATGTAATGTCCAGGCCAGTAATCATGGTTATGTCCAGGAGAGTTGGTGTCATCGGTCCTTGATTGAATAGGAAGGCATTCGGAGTGTTTGGCCAAAAATATGTTGCAGCTGACAACATGGGCTCATCTTTGGACATGTCTGCTCTGGTTAGGGCTAGGCATTGCACTATCCCATGTTCTTCCCAGTGGCTTTGTTTGCTACCCGATACCCTATTATACCACTCTGGCCAGGTTTTATCGGTGGACGGCCAAGATTTGAAGGTTCCAGCCCAATGTGCCAAACTAGGGTTTGATAATCCCAATGGGCCAATATTGGGAATTGCAATCTGGTTCAAGAGATGCTACAATGGAAAAAAGGGCGAATCACAAAAAGTGAAAACAAATTTGCAGCAAGAGAAGGAGTTATAGCCGATGGGGCCTACCTCAGGGAACTCCGCCGACGGTGCACCGGAGGGAGTAGTTGATGTAAAATCAAAGTGTGTTTGATTCTTTATTGGTGATGAACAATTGGTATCTCTGATTATTGGATTGTTGGTTTTGTTATTTGAAGATTATTGGCAAAGTTGTTCGGGACATATATGGTTTTTCGGACGGTGAACAATGTGTCCGTGCACCGGCCGACCGGCTTGTGCCCGGTTTGACCGGAGGTGACCGCGGTCGACCGGGCAAGCACGCCTGCCAGACCGGCCGACCCACCCGATCCGCAGCCGATTTGGTTTTGGTTTTGGTTTTGCATGTTTCCTTGCATATACATGGGAGTTTCGTGTTCTTATGCACGTGTATGGTTGATTATGTTGACAATGAGTCAAGTTGGAGATAGCTTGTGCTCGAATATGGTTTCTTTGTTTAATTATGTGCAGATACTCTTTATGCCTTGGAAAGTGTCATCGGTGATCGTGTTGGAGTCAACTTGGAGATAAGATGACATCCTAGTTGGAGATCTCGCGAGATACTTAAGGATAGAGATTGGTGCACGTGATTGGTGAAGTTTCCATATGGCATACGATGGACATATTGTGTGCATATGGAATACGGAGATTCAAATTTGGAAAGACCGAGATTGCGACGGTTGATTTATGTCAAGTTTGTACTTGTATGGGAAGGTTTCCTTAGGGATTAGGACTTCCTATATGAGTTGGATTCGTGGCTTTTGGCTGCGCATCTTGTGTATAAATAGTGAGGGGAGGCGTAGCCTCTTTGTATCGAGTTTTAGAGAGTTTAGAGTTAAGATAAATTTAGGGTTTCGAGTTTTGCTCGAAATTTTGTGAGAGTGCCGTGGATTGCACTTTGTATACACGAGAGATTCAATAAACTTTCAGTCTACTTTGAGAGATCTTTGATTTGTGTTTTCTCGGTATACGGCGGTCTAATCTGCGGTTAGACTGGCGGGCTTCGACCAGTCAGACCGCAAGGATCATTGCGGTCAGACCAGCCTTCATCGGCTCAGCACGACGATCGGCTGCTTAAGGAGAATCGGCTAAGTCTTGGCGACCGGCTACACGGGCGGTCAAACCGGTGTACCACGAGGGTCAGACCGGCAACATACAGCGGTCAGACAGGCGTCACATCTTCGGTCAGACCTATCTGCGTCAAGATCGAGGGTAACTTTTATTTCCGCTAAAAGTTTGTTTTTGGTTACATCAACCATTCACCCCCGTCTTGTTGGCTTTGTGTTGGTTATTCGATCCTACAAGTGGTATTAGAGCCTTGTTTTTCTCTTTGGATTTTTATCGATCTAAAGTTTTTTTGCCATGTCGATAAATTTTCCACTAAGCCGCATGTTTTCGATGGAACCTATTTTGCTTATTGGTGTAGCAAGATGCAATCTTACATCATGGCTCAAGACTATGATGTGTGACAAAAGGTTGCTATTCCTTATGAGGTCCCCGAGGTTATTAATACCGAGGCTTTGAAAACTGAATTTAATAACAATTGCAAAGCTCGTATATTTTATTGAATGGGATTTCTTGTTTGGATTTTGATCGTGTTTCGCATCTTCAAACCGCAAACGAGATTTGGATTGCTTTGAGAAATTTTCATCAAGGAACTATGAATATAAAAGAACTTCGTCGAGATCTTTTCAAAAAGGAATACATAAAATTTGAGATGTCTATCTTGGTAGGTTTAATAAAATTTTGAGAAATCTTAGATCTGTTGATTGTTCTTATGACACAAATTATCCACAATCCGAGATTTCTCGTAACTTTTTGAATGGTCTTGACATGTCTATTTGGGAGATGAAAGTTACTTCAATTCAAGAATCAAATATGGCTACTTTGACTTTGGATTCTCTTTATACTAAACTCAAAACTCATCGATGAATATTCTTTCTCGGAAAATTGATTCCAAGTCAAGTGCTTTGGTTTCTTCTTCTTCAACTTCTTCTGATGCTGCTTCTTCATCAACACCTAGTGCTCTTGCTTTAATTAATGCCATGTCCGATGAGCAACTCGAGCAATTCGAGGAGGAGGATTTGGCTTTGGCTGCTAACAAACTTTCTCGAGCTCTGAACAAAGTCAGGTTCAGGAAAATAGGAGGACCAGCTTGGTGTTTTGAATGCGGCGCTTTGGATCACATTCGGTCCAACTCCCCCAAGCTTGGGAGAAGCAAGAAGGAGGACAAGAGCGGGGAGAAGGCGAAGGACGACAAGCTCAAAGGAGATGATCAAGAAGGTGCTAAGCCAAGTCTATGCCGCTTTTAAACCACTAAGCGACATAGATTCCGATAGCAAGGAAGAGAAGGGCAAGAACATCTCTGGCATTTGCCTCATGACGCATGGAGATGAAGATTCTGAAGATGAAGACAATGAGGTAAGCTCACTTGAGGAAGCAGTTCTTGTTTTAAGTGCTAAAAATAACAAATGTGAAAAGATATTTGAAAAACAAGAATTGGTGATTGAGTCTTTGAATGCTGAGATTGCTGGATTAAATTCTCTTATTCCTAATGATGATGAATGCAAAAATTGTGAGGTTTTAATGCTTGAAATATGAAAAATTAGAGATACCAATGATTCTCAAGTTTTGGCTACTAAACCTTGTTTAACTTGTGATGCTAATGAATTAAAAGATGCTTTAGCTCGTGTTAAGCACGTTGAAGACATAGTTAAACAAGATGAGGTAGTTTCTTGCTCTAAATGTCGCAAAAATAAAGATGTCATGATTGATTGTGAAAATTGTCCAAATCTTGAAAAATAAGTTTCTTATTTGAAAAGTTCTTTGCAAAAATTTTCTGATGGTAAGAAATAACTTAACATGATTTTGGATCAATCTAAAGTGTGTTGCGACAATAGAGAAATAGGTTTTGATGCTCGTGACTATCTCACCAAAAATCCCGCAAATGTTTTGAGAATGACTGAAAATTGTGAGATTTTGACAAAACCTAATGAAGTGAAAACAGTTTTTAAATCTACTGAAAATATGTCATCTCTTTTTGTTTATTTAAAAGAAACTAAAACTAATATTTCATAACCATCAACCACTAAGGAAAAGTTTTCTTGCTCGTTTTGTGGTAAAGATGGTCATCTTGTTGGTTTTTGTTTTAGATTAGCACGAAAACAGAAAAAGGAAAGAGAGGTTAATTTTGCAAAATCAAAGTGGTAAAAATCTGGCTTTCCCACGGGAAGGCCGGTCGGACCACGCTTGGTCAACCGGTCGGACAGCCGTGGCACCCGGCCGACCGACGATACTGCCTCGGTCGGACCGGCGATGGCATGCGGTCGACCGGTAGTACCCAGCGGTCGAGCCCCGAAGGAATTTTTCGAAAATTCTAAAACTGTTTTTGCACGTGGATATATACCTATTGGGTTTGTCGGCGTGTCTCTGATGATCCTCTTTTGACTAACATTGAGGCTTGAACATCTTCTTTTGCGTAGGCGTTGGTGGCGAGGAAGGAGAACGTGTGGATCGTTGACTCTGGTTGTTCGCGGCACATGACTAGAGACAAAAATTGGTTCTCCTCCATCAAGATGGCATCCAAGACTGAATCGATCATGTTTGGAGATGCTTCTACAAGTGTCGTTCTCGCTACCGGATCTGTCAAGGTAAGTGACAAATTTGAATTGAAAGAGGTAGCCTTAGTCGAGGATTTAAAGTACAATTTACTTCAGTTTCACAAATTGTTGATGAAAATTTTGAAGTTCATTTCAAGAAAACTGGAAGTAAAATATTTGATTCTTGTGGTGATTCTGTGTTGAACATTTCTCGTTATGGGAGAGTTTTTAAAGCTGATTTTGGAAACCTTATTTCTCCTGTTGTAACATATTTGGTTGCGAAATTCAACAAAGATTTAATGTTTTGGCATCGCAGACTTGGACATGTTGGTTTTGATCATTTGACTAGATTAAGTGGTTTGGATCTTGATCGTGGGTTTCCTAAACTTAAGAAAGATCTTGATTTGGTTTGTGCACCATGTCATCATGGAAAAATAGCAACGAGGATGAGGCCTTTGGACATTTTTGAAGTTTGGTTCTGCGCTTGAATTGTGAAATTCCGGCTCTTTGAAAACTATTAGAAGCGATAATGGTGGTGAATTTAAAAATGCTTCTTTTGAACATTTTTGCAACGAAAAGGCATTGAACATCAATTTTCTTCTCCTCGTGTTCCTCAACAAAATGGCGTTGTTGAAAGAAAAATCGTTCTTTGGTTGAGATGGCTAGAACAATGCTTGATGAGTATCACACTCCTAGAAAATTTTGGGTCGAAGCTATTAACACTTGCATGCTATGTTTTCAATCGTATTTTCTTGCGATCTTAACTTGGAAAAACACCTTATGAGCTTCGATTTGATCGTCACTCAAAGTTTCACATTTGCGTGTATTTTGTTGCAAGTGCTTTGTCTTGAAATCTGGAAATTTGGATAAATTTGAATCATGTTCAACCGATGGTTTATTTCTTGGATACCCCGCACACTCCCGTGCCTATCATGTACTTATTTTAGAAACTAACAAAATTGTCGAGACTTGCAAAGTCACTTTTGATGAGGCTAGTCCAGTACTAGACCAAAACTTGCAGGTGCACGTTGCCACGAGCTCGGGGAGGATGGTCGTATCTTCGAAGACGAAAGCGATGACGACAACGACGACGAGGTCGACCTGCCGCCGGTCGAGCGGCCGAGTGCCGCTGTCGACGGAGCAGACTTCTGGCCGACGGCCGAGACTGGCGACGGGCAGGGGCCGACCACTTCGGATTCGTCACTCCGAGTCCGGGGATTCGTCGTGGACTACGACCAGTGAAGGTACAAAACATGGATCAACTTCAAAGTCACAACACCCTTGCACATTCAACGAAAATATCCGCCGAACAAATAATAGGTAATTTACATGAGCGGACTATAAGATCTAAGGTAACTGCGCATGACTTTGCAAATTATGCTTTTGTAGCTTCTTTTGAACCCAAAGGTGTTACTCATGCATTAACCGATGAATCGTGGATTAGCGCCATGCATGAAGAACTTGAAAATTTTGAAAGAAATAAAGTTTGGTCTTTAGTTGAACCACCTTCAGGACATAATATCATTGGAACCAAGTGGGTTTTCAAAAATAAACAAAATGAGGATGGTTTAATTGTTAGAAATAAGGCTAGGCTTGTTGCTCAAGGTTTTACTCGAGTGTGAGGGTATGGATTTTGATGAAACTTTTGCTCCTGTTGCTAGGATTGAAGCAATTAGACTTTTGTTAGCTTTTTTGCTTCAAAAGGTTTTAAATTTTATCAAATGGATGTTAAAAGTGCTTTTCTAAATGGCTTTATACAGGAGGAAGTTTACGTTAAACAACCACCGGATTTTGAAAATCCTAATTTTCCCAACCATGTGTTTAAATTTTCAAAAGCTTTCTATGGTTTAAAACAAGCACTTAGAGCATGGTATGATAGACTTAAAAACTTTTTGCTTGAAAAAGGTTTTCAAATGGGAAAGATTGACAAAACCCTTTTTGTTCTTAAGCATGGTGACAATCAACTTTTCGTTCAGATTTATGTGGATGATATCATCTTTGGTTTTTCAACTCACGCTTTGGTTATAGAATTTGCTCAGACTATGCGCGAGGAATTTGAGATGAGCATGATGGGTGAATGGTCATACTTTTTGGGATTGCAAATTAAGCAAACACCTCAAGGTACGTTTATCCATCAAACAAAGTACACCAAAGATCTTTTGCGAATGTTCAAGATGGAGAGCTGCAAGCCAATCCCTACACCTATTGGTTCTACTGCTGTTCTTGATCCCGATGAAGATGGTGAGGCTGTGGATCAAAGGAGTATAGAAACATGATTGGATCTTTGTTGTATCTAATGCTTCTTGGTCGGACATACGGTTTGTTGTATGTTTGAGTGCACGCTTTCAAGCTTCTCCTCGTGCTTCACATCGTTAAGCGGTCAAGCGAATAATGAGGTATTTGAATCATACACTTGAGTTTAGAGTTTGGTATTCTACTTCTTCTTCTATTTGCTTAAGTGGATATTCCGATGCTGATTTTTTGGTTGTAGAATTGATAGAAAAAGTACTAGTGGAACATGTCATTTTCTTGGTACATCATTAATTGCATAGTCTTCTAAGAAACAATCTAGTGTAGCTCAATCAACTGCTAAATCTGAATATGTTGCTGCTGCTAGTTGTTGTTCACAGAGACTTGCTTTTGAGAAAGCACCTCTTTATTGTGATAATACAAGTGCCATTAACATTGCTAAGAATCCTGTTCAACACTCACGCACAAAGCACATTGATATTCACTTTCACTTTTGAGGGATCATGTTGAGAAGAGGGATGTTGAATTGAAATTTTTGGATACAAAGTTGCAACTTGCTGATATTTTCATTAAACCATTGGATTCTTCTCGCTTTGCTTTTCTTCGAGGATAGTTGGGAATTATTCATCCTTTTGGCATGTTTTGAGGGGGAGATTTGTGCTCTTGTTTTTATCAAGCAATATTTGAATGAAGTAAATTGAAAAAAGAAGAGCTTTGTTTATACATTTGTATTTTCATGTGCATGCTAGCAATACTATGAAGATATATTTGTCACTAGCATAGCTTATATGTGTTCTAGTATTTTTATGTGATGATTTTACTTTTAAGTGAAATGATGCATGACACTTTAATATCACACTTGAATTAAAGAAATATGCAATGTTGACACTAGTGCATGTGTTGGATTATAAATGCTTATATATATATATATATTATGTTGAATTATTATTCCTCAAATTACTTTAATTGCTCATTGTGTAAAGAGAATAAAATGTTATCTATGAGAGAAAAAATGAATACGGAATCCTTGGAAACAGTCTTGACGACAAGGACGTATTCGATGTGAGCAAAAATAATGGGTGCCGAATCCTTGGAAACAGTCTTGACGACAAGGACGTACCCGGAATAATTGAGAGAAAAATATGAGCAACAAATATGGCTCAAATCAATATGAAAAATTTTTCTCTTGAATTATGTGTGGAAAAAGGTAAATTTGAGAAGAAATAAGAATTGCAATAGGTATATATATTTTTCAACCTATGTACTTGTAAGATGTTGCACTATAAATCGTTTGAATCCATGAATTTTTATTGCGTTATTGATCTTAATTTTAAAATCTTTGATTCATGCTTATACTCTAGTGCATATTTGCTATATAATTGATGAGTTTATCTTCGTATTATTGCAACACATGACATGACTTGCTTTATTTATGGTGCTAAGCTCTTGAAGCTTCATAACCATAATTCTTATGCTTGATGAAAACATTGTCAAAAGGGGAGAACAAAAGTTTAAAAGAAAACACAAGTGCATGTTTTTTCAAGTTCAAAGGATTTTCTTTCTTTTCAAAAGGGGAGAAATTTTCTTTGATTTTTTTGAGCACTCAAATGTTTTTTACCTTTTTGTTTTTAATTTTTCCAAACACCAAAACAACATTTTTATTTGGTTTTCCAATGTGTTATTCAAGGGGGAGATTGTAAAATCAAAGTGTGTTTGATTCTTTATTGGTGATGAACAATTGGCATATGTGATTATTGGATTGTTGGTTTTGTTATTTGGAGATTATTGGCAAAGTGGTTCGGGACATATTTGGTTTTTCGAACGGTGAACAATGTACTGTGCAGTCGGGCGGCTTTGCGCTGCTCGTCCGAGGAGGTGACTGGCGGTCGAGCCGGGCAAGCTTCGTCGTCGACCCCGACCCGTCGGATCGAGCCGATTTGGTTTCGGTTTTGGTTTTGGGATGTTTCCTTGCATATACATGGGAGATTCGTGTTCTTATGCAAGTGTATGGTTGATTATGCTGACAATGAGTCAAGTTGGAGATAGCTTGTGCTCGGATATAATTTCTTTGTTTAATCATGTGCAGGTAATCTTTACGCCTTGGGAAAGTGTCATCAGTGATCGAGTTGGAGTCAACTTGGGGATAAGATGACGTCCTAGTTGGAGATCTCGCGGGATACTTAAGGGTAGAGATTGGTGCACGTGATTGGTGAAGTTTCTATATAGCATACGATGGAGATATTGTGTGCGTATGGAATACGGAGATTCAAATTTGGAAAGACCGAGATTGCGACGGTTGATTTATGTCAAGTTTGATATTCTTTCATATGTGCAATGCTTGTAATATTCTTTCACGACCTGCGAGTCGATGTAATCTTCAATTAGAGCTTCTATAGTAGTAGCCTAGTTTGAAGATATCAAGCATTCGGCACTCGGAAGAACGGTGATGAAGATGGAGATCCTCTACACCGGCATGGAGATAGAGATCACCATGTGAAGGGGGCCATACTATTTCATGCTATTCTACTTGCTTTCATATGTGATATGTTTGTTTGATAGGATAGCATCCCTTACAATATTAAATAGTAATGATGCCCTTCCAAATGTTGCACATGTCACCGTCATGCTCGTCAATGGTGGGTCTGCCAAAGCAGAGTGCCATTCTCTATCATAACACGAGGGGGTATATGTCAGACATATACATGTAGGAGCATTTGGTTTACTTAACAAGGCTATCAAAACAGTTTTGGGCCTTGGGGCATAGGTTGGGGCCTGGGGCATGGAGATGCCACACCAACAATAAGAGTCACATAGAGATGTGATTAGCAAGGAGTTGCTTACCGATGTTACTAATTTTCTATCGCTGATGCCAAAGCTCACTAGAAATTAACTAACATGTGGATCTTGACCCAATACGTAACCTAGAGGGAAGGTGGAAAATACGTAATGGGAGTCTTATGTTAAATTGTTTAACAAAAGACATAGCATAAACATTGTGTTAAACTTTGCTTTTTCTGTTGTAGAATAAATGGCGGCTAATACTACACCCAGTACCTTTAATTTGCAATCTATTCTCGAAAAGGAAAAATTAAATGGAACAAACTTTATGGATTGGTATCGCAACTTGAGAATTGTTCTCAAGCAAGAGCGTAAGTGATGTGAACTAGGGTGTCCCGATCTTTCGGTGAGTTGATGATAACTACGATTTGGAAGAAACGTTGACGATCCGACTACAACCGTACGAGACGTTGTGTTGCGCCTTAGCGATCGATACACCAATCCGTGGGTTGTTGATCTTGCCGGTGCAGATCAACCTTATTCCTGCAAGCAAATCGAAGAAACAAGCAAGAACAAGATAAAAGCAATCTGAATTGCAAATAGGAATTGAATACAAATGATAAGATGGGGTTCCGAATCAAATAGAACGGATGGTCTAGCCGACACACGCGTCTATCAGAAGTAGCGATAGCTAAACTTACATAAACAAAACCCGAGTTGTTCTATGGCAGCTAGGGGGTATATATATAGGTGCAAGGACGACCTAGGGCTCCCTAGAGTCGTGTTCCACCAGGTTAGGGCGCACCCCACTTGGGCCCCACTTGGGCCGGGGTCCCGGATGAAGTTACAAGCCCATAGGCCCATTATAGGTGATGCAACACCTTGTTTCTATGATTGCGGCTGATTGGGATGGAATTTTGAGATGAGGCCAGATCCGTTGGAAAAAGGACTCCAAGAGCTTTCCATCAAGTACTTATGGACCCAAATCGGAGCACGTATGCATATTTGACGGCCGTTTGAATTCAGCGCTGTCCTGCAGTCCGAATTCAGCACCAAAACGTGTTGGATTAGATCTCTTTCTTTCCTTGGGCCAAAAGTGGCGTGAGAAGTACTTGGATTTGCCCCCAATCAATTTCCTTTGTCCTCCATGTCTTCCATGTGTGTTTAACACTCTTTTTGATCCAGGTATGTATTTCTGAAAATGTAAATAAACACATATCATGGTGTAGCATCAATTCATCAAAAGCATCAAATACAATCTTGATAAAGAATTCGTGCACCTTTAAATCAAAAGCTCCCAATGTGGTTGTATCCGAGGTGGTGATGTCCTCATCATTCTCCCCTTCTTGGCTGCAAGTCGTCCCTGACTTGCTCCAATGGCATTCGAGGTGGTTGGTTTGACATTGCAACATGGAGCGATGGCTATGCTGCACGGCCAAGACCAAGAATGCTCCCTTCTTTGGGCTTACCCTGTTGCATAGGGGAAAAACTAGGAAAGCTTTGCATGACATTGTTAGCGTTAATGTTGCCCCCTATTTGATCATAGTATTGTTGCCCGAAAGAATATTTTAGATTAGAACAAATATAAACTTTATGCACCAAATATGTTTCTCTCGTCATTATATTCACCAAAGATATGAAAAATAACATTAGCTAGACATAGTAAATCAGGCTTAGCAAATAATTTTTCCTTCAAATTATTGAGCTCACAACGGTCATCAAACGAACATAACCCAAAGTATTTAAAGAAAATAACAATTCATGCTCCTCAACTTCATTACAAACGTGAACAACATGCTTAAAATCAATGTCTAAAGAACTAACACTAGAAATAACATGTTCATTCACTAGTTGTGGCATTGATGTAAGTGAAGCATTATCACACAACTCTTCTTTATCACAAGGAACATCAACTAAATTAACTAGTTGTGGCATTGATATAAGTGAAACATTATCACACAACTCTTCTTTATCATAAAGAACATCAACTAAATCAACTTGTGACAAAGGAATCTCAGCAGCTTGGTTCCACTAATGGTTGCTCTACTATAGCATGTAAAGTGGACATGTATAGCTCACTTGAGAATACTCACCTTCATTTACCTCAAGACCATTTATTTTACCTTGTAAACTTTCTACAGATATTTTAGGTGCTTCATGCTTCTCACCTTTCTTCTCAAGAACATTGTCCTCCTCCTCTTGGTGAATATGTTGAACTTCCCGCAAAGCGTTAGTAATAGGAGACACAAAAGATTTCTCCTTCCAAGTTTGTACGTCATCATTACATGGAAAAATAGGAGGTACAAGCACAACTTGTTGCTTCTTCATGTCCTCTATTTTACATTCAGCATTACAAGCAAGTTCTAACAAATGAGAGAGAGATCTATAATTTTGGTAAGCAAGCATATCCTGAATTTCTTTGTTAAGCCCACATAAAAATCTCAACTCTGTAGCTTCTTCGCATTCATCTAAGCCACAACGTAATAAACAATCACGCATATCATGATAGTACGAAGTACCGTTCGGTATCTTGTTTTAAACATTGCGCTTTGTTGAATAGAATATCGCATAATACATGGGAACATAAGCATCTCTCAAATATCGTTTTAGGTCTTTCCAAGATTGAGGTATTTTGTTATGCCTACAAAGATGTTTCCATTCATTAGAAGCATATTTAATTAATACATTAGAGGCACACATAACCTTTTGTTTTTCGACAAATCATGCTTTTTAAATTCTTTATCAACCGCTAGCTCCCACTTAATATAAGCATGAGGATCATAATTTCCTTCAAAATAAGGTAGTGTAGATTTGATCTTAGCAATAACAATGTCACTTACCTCATATGCATCATGTTGTTCACTCCTCATGTCTCGACGAAGATGTTGATGTTGAGCATAGTTATTCCCATTTGTTTTGCGTATTCCTATCATTGTTAGTAGAAAACAAGAAACATACACGAAATATATGTACGCTCCTATCAACTACTAGGTAGTGGAGGCTCAAATATCACACACTCTCAAGCTTTTAGCCAAGCTCTTACAAGTTCTTACCATAGCAAGCGGAATGGTGACATACACCGACTTAACCAAACACCCCAATGGAGGTTGGATGTATCGATGCCTCGACGAACACCTACTTTGTACGGCTGTAATCAAATCTGTGGAGCTCGGGTAGGCTTAAATATGTAGCAAAGGAATACCAAATGCTCAAATCAGAAAATGCAAAGTTGAATAACCGTTCAAAGTCAAGTACCGTGCTGGTCCTAGGACAGTAACGTACTAGAGACGCGAGCCTAGGCACAAACGGTACCACAAGATAGCACTAGAAACAACTATGCATAGCAATAAATGAAACCAACAACTGAATTTTTTTCTCTTTCTTTTTTTCTTCTTCTCTTTTTTTTTCCTCTCTTTTAAAGCACCTTTCGCCTTTTTTTGATTTTTTCCCAAGCAAAAACCAACTTATGGACCTCGATGTAAAATTACGGGGACTTAAATGTAAATAAAAATTACAGGGACTCAAATGTAAAAGTCCAAACCCTAAAATTAGAACTATATAAAAATGGAATGCGACGTTGTGCTAGTTTCGTTTTTCCAAACGGATCTCGAATCCGACACAAAACAAAATTTTACCAAGGTGTTTGACACGTCTCAAAAATTAGATGTACGTGATTAGGGAGGTAGTGGGAGTCGGACATGTGGGGGTGGACAGCTAGGAATTCGGTTGGAGCGGAGATAAAAACAAAACCTGATTTTTAACCAATCTAATCTACTATTTCTTTCCTAAAATAAAACCAATCTAATCTAATCTAATATCTAATCTGCTATTTCTCACGTGCAACACGATGGTGGCAGCGAAGAGTGTGGTACTAGATGTGACAAGAACTCGAAACTCTAAACGAACTAGACACTAAGACCAGCAACACGACGTGACGATGCAACGTAAAACTCAACAAAGCAAAAACTAAAAAGAACAATGCAATGGCACAAATATGGCTAGGTAATGGATGCAATTTTTTGGCTTTTCTGGTTATAGGTGGATAAAACTCACCGATCAACTTGGCGCTACGATACCAACCGATGTGAACTAGGGTGTCCCGATCTTTCGGTGAGTTGATGATAACTACGATTTGGAAGAAACGTTGACGATCCGACTACAACCGTACGAGACGTTGTGTTGCGCCTTAGCGATCGATACACCAATCCGTGGGTTGTTGATCTTGCCTGCAGATCAACCTTATTCCTGCAAGCAAATCGAAGAAACAAGCAAGAACAAGATAAAAGCAATCTGAATTGCAAATAGGAATTGAATACAAATGATAAGATGGGGTTCCGAATCAAATAGAACGGATGGTCTAGCCGACACACGCGTCTATCGTGAAGTAGCGATAGCTAAACTTACATAAACAAAACCCGAGTTGTTCTATGGCAGCTAGGGGGTATATATATAGGTGCAAGGACGACCTAGGGCTCCCTAAAGTCGTGTTCCACCTGGTTAGGGCGCACCCCACTTGGGCCCCACTTGGGCCGGGGTCCCGATGAAGTTACAAGCCCATAGGCCCATTATAGGTGATGCAACACCTTGTTTCTATGATTGCGGCTGGATTGGGATGGAATTTTGAGATGAGGCCAGATCCGTTGGAAAAAGGACTCCAAGAGCTTTCCATCAAGTACTTATGGACCCAAATCGGAGCACGTATGCATATTTGACGGCCGTTTGAATTCAGCGCTGTCCTGCAGTCCGAATTCAGCACCAAAACGTGTTGGATTAGATCTCTTTCTTTCCTTGGGCCAAAAGTGGCGTGAGAAGTACTTGGATTTGCCCCCAATCAATTTCCTTTGTCCTCCATGTCTTCCATGTGTGTTTAACACTCTTTTTGATCCAGGTATGTATTTCTGAAAATGTAAATAAACACATATCATGGTGTAGCATCAATTCATCAAAAGCATCAAATACAATCTTGATAAAGAATTCGTGCACCTTTAAATCAAAAGCTCCCAATGTGGTTGTATCCGAGGTGGTGATGTCCTCATCAAG
>JAIFGZ020000522.1:0-91747 GCA_019925245.2 Oryza australiensis | reverse complement strand
TTAGAATCATATTTGTTCCAACAATATGACATATGATCAGGGATCGTTTAGAAATAGATTCATACATAAAGAGTCTCATAAATAAGTCACGTACTTATTGATCAATACAAGATGTCTATTTCATGGAACTGAATAACACTTTATTCATAAATACATAAACATTGACGTGATATCCAACATCTCCATGTTGCCTCTAGGGCATATCACTAACAATCTCCCACTTGCACTAGAGTCAATCATGTAAGTATCTAATAGCCATTGCTCTTGTGTGCGCCTCATGCTTCGGCGAGGAGAGGTTTTGTCGCGGATCGGCTATGTTGAGATCCGTGTGCACTTTGCATATCTTGACATCACCTCTGTCCACTATCTAGTGGATGAGATGATATCGCCGAAGTATGTGTTTGGACTTCTGATGTGACCTCGGCTCCTTGGCTTGCGCAATGGCTCCACTATTATCACAATAGAGAGACATTGGACCGCCAGACTGGTCATCACACCAAGCTCGAAACGAATTTCTTGATCCAAATCCTCCTTTGCAGCTTCCGAAGCGAAATGTACTCGGCCTCCGTTGTAGAATCAGCAACGGTATCCCGCTTGGAACTCTTCCACCTGATCGCGCTCCGTTCAGCAGAACACGAACCCAGCATTGCGATCTATAATCATCCTTGTCCGTTTGGAAGCTAGCATCGGTGTAACCACTTACAACGAGCTCTTCCTCACCTCCATAGACTAGGAACATATCCTTAGTTCTTCTCAAGTACTTAAGGATATTCTTTACTGCAGATCCAGTGACCTTCACCTTGATCTCGATCGGTATCCGCTCGTAGCACTCAAAGCGTACGAGACATCCGGGCGTGTACAAAGCATGGCATACACCCATCTTATTCCGCTCATCATGTGTCTGAGGACACTGATTCTTGCTAAGATTAATGCCATGTGACATGGGCAAGAAACCTTTCTTGGAATCATGCATGTTGAACCTTTTCAACACCTTGTCAATGTATGTACTTTGGCTTAATCCAATTAGCCTCTTGGATCTATCTCTATAGATCCGAATGCTCAATATATATGCTGCTCCCCCTAAGTCTTTCATGGAAAAACTATTTTTCAATGAAGACTTGACGGATTCAAGCATAGGGATATCATTTCCAATCAGTAATATGTCATCCACATATAAGATTAGAAATACAATTGCACTCCCACCGACCTTTTGTAAACACAGTTCTTCTTCGTTTTTGATGAAACCAAACCCTTTGATTACTTCATCAAAACGAATATTCCAACTCCGAGATGCTTGCTTCAATCCATAAATGGATTTCTGTAGCTTGCATATCTTTCCGGCGATTCTGGATCGACAAAACCCGAGGTTGTATCATGTATACATCCTCGCTTAGGTTTCCATTTAGGAAAGCCGTTTTGACATCCATCCGCCATATCTCATAGTCGAAATATGCAGCAATCGCTAGGATAATCCGAATAGATTTAAGCATTGCGACGGGCGAGAAGGTTTCATCATAATCAACTCCTTGAATCTGTTTAAAACCTTTCGCCACCAATCGCGCCTTATAGATGTGAACATTTCCATCCATATCGGCCTTTTTCTTAAAAACCCATTTGCACTCAATGGTTTTGACACCATCAGGTGGATCAACCAAGTTCCAAACTTGATTGTCGTACATGGATTCTATTTCGGATTTCATGGCTCCAAGCCACTTGTTGGAATCGGGTCCCACCATCGCTTCCTCATAGGTCTTAGGTTCATCGTTGTCCAACAACAATATATCACGTTGTTCCGCACTGTACTTCGGGCGCACGACGTGTTCTTTCGCACCTCCGTGGGGGGTGTATCTACAACCGGTGGCGCAACACTTTGCTCCTCCTGTTGTGGTTCTCGTGGTCGCGAAACGTTTTCGGTGTTTCTTGAACTTCTTCAAGATGCACCCTGCTCCCACTAACCCTTCTTGAAAGAAACTCTTTCTCCAAGAAGACACCGTGTCGGGCGACAAACACTTTGCCTTGTTCCCGATTATAAAAGTAATATCCCTTAGTTTCCTTAGGATATCCCACAAAGAAGCACTTGTCAGATTTGGGTGTGAGCTTGTCAGATTGTAAACGTTTTACATAAGCCTCACATCCCCAAATTTTGAGAAAAGACAAACTAGGGGTTGCCCCGTCCATATCTCATATGGTGTCTTTTCAACCGACTTAGATGGAACTCTATTTAGTGTGAGCGCATGTTTCAAGAGCATATCCCGTAAGGATAACGGAAGATCACTTTGGCTCATCATCGACCGCACCATGTCCAACAAGGTGCGATTTCTCCGTTCGGACACCCCATTCCATTGTGGAGTTCTGGCGGAGTCAACCGTGGAACAATTCCACAATTTTTCGGATGATTACCAAACTCTTGGCTCAAGTATTCCCTCCACGATCCGATCGTAGAAACTTGATTGTTTTCCCTAAATGATTTTGTACTTCATTCTGGAATTCTTTGAACTTTTCAAAGGATTCGGACTTATGCCTCATTAAGTAGATATAACCATATCTACTAAAGTCATCGGTAAAGGTAATGAAGTACTGATAACCACCTCTGGCCGTTGAGCTCATTGGTCCACATACATCAGTATGTACGAGTGCCAACAAGTCACTTGTTCTCTCACTGTGTCCCGTGAAAGGTGCCTTTGTCATCTTACCAAGTAAACAAGACTCACATGTCTCAAATGATTCAAAATCAAAAGAGTGAAGCAATCCATCCTTATGGAGCTTCTCCATGCGTTTCTTATTTATATGGCCTAAGCGACAATGCCGATAAACGTGGGGTTTATATCATTAGAGAGTTGCCTTTCGTATTAATGTTATAGATGGGAGACGCTTCAAGATTCAAAACGTATAATCCATTCACCAATGGAGCATGAAAATAGAACATATCTCTCGAGATATATTGAACAACCATTGTCCATTGATCTAAAATCATATCCTTCCGCTTGCAAACATGAAGCGGAAATAACGTTTTGACATAGTGTTGGAACACAATAACAATTATTCAATTCCAAAACTAATCCTGAAGGTAAATGAAGTGGTATCGTGCCGACAAAGAATCGTAGCAACGCTTGCTCCATTGCCGACGCGCGAGTTCACTCGCCCTTGTCAATCCTCTACTTCTTCTCATTCCCGCAAAGATTTGCAAATATGAGCTACCGATCCGGTATCAAATACCCAAGAGTCGTAGATGAAGTAGCAAGATTAATGTCTATAACATTAATACCGAAGCAAGTCGTACTTTGCTTCTTTTTGAGATCCTCCATGTACTTCTTGCAGTTCCTCTTCCAGGGCTGTCTCCTTGCAAGAGAAGCAAACGGCATCCGATGCCGCCGACCCCTTCTTGCCCTTCTTTGCATTAGAGGCACTCGCGATCTCATCGGGAGTTAACTTCCTCTTGGTGCAAAGTTTCTTGACAGTGGTTTGTGCTTAGCCTTCGCATCATCATCACATGATGACCGTTTTTCTGGATACTCTCCTCATGTCTTTAGCATCCCATGCAATTCAGCCAAGGTCCTATCCATATTGTTCATGTGATAATTTAATATGAATGGCTCGAAGCTCGGAGGGAGCGACCGGAGAATCACATCGAGTAGCCAACTCTTGGCTAAGGGGAAAACCTAGTTTTTCCGCTCTCGATATAGCCAATCATCTTTATCACATACGGACCGACGGGATTCCCCTCAACAAGCCTGCACGCAAACAAGGACTTTGAGGTGTTGAACCTCTCGGCCCGAGCTTGGTTCTCAAACATGCCACGCAGTCCCCGAATAATAGTGTGAGCATCGCTGCTCTCATATTGCTTCTGAAGCTCAGGGGACATTGTAGCAAGCATGAGACAGCTTATATCTAGGGCATCATTAGTGTGCTTCTCATAAGCCCTCCGTGCAGGCGGCATTAGTTGGCAAATCCTCGGATAGGGTACTTCAAGAACGTACTCCTTACGCTCTTGCTTGAGAACAATTCTCAAGTTGCGATACCAATCCATAAAGTTTGTTCCATTTAATTTTTCCTTTTCGAGAATAGATCGCAAATTAAAGGTACTGGGTGTAGTATTAGCCGCCATTTATTCTACAACAGAAAAAGCAAAGTTTAGCACAATGTTTATGTTATGTCTTTTGTTAAACAATTTAACATAAGACTCTCATTACGTATTTTCCACCTTCCCTCTAGGTTACGTATTGGGTCAAGATCCACATGTTATTTAATTTTCTAGTGAGCTCTGGCATCACTGCTAGAATATTAATAACATCGGTAAGCAACTCCTTGCTAATCACATCTCTATGTGACTCTTGTTGTTGGTGTGGCATCTCCATGCCCCGGCCCCAACCTATGCCCCAAGGCCCAAAACTGTTTTGATAGCCTTGTTAAGTAAACCAAATGCTCCTGCATGTATATGTCTGACATATACCCCCTCGTGTTATGATAGAGAATGGCACTCTGCTTGCAGACCCACCATTGACGAGCATAACGGTGACGGTGCAACATTTGGAAGGGCATCATTACTACTTAATTTTGCGAGGATGCTATCCTATCAAACAAACATATCACATAAGAAAGCAAGTAGAATAGCATGAAATAGTATGGCCCCCTTCACATGGTGATCTCCATCTCCATGCCGGTGTAGAGGATCTCCATCTTCAACACCGTTCTTCCGAGTGCCGAATGCTTGATTTCTTCAAACTAAGCTACTACTATAGAAGCTCTAATTGAAGATTACATCGACTCGCAGGTCGTGAAAGAATATTACAAGCATTGCACGTATGAAAGAATATTACAGGATTGCACATATGAAAGAATATTACATGCATCACATGCATCTCATACATCTCATACATACAATAGGGCCATACCATCTCAAAGCATTCTCTGCAAAAACAAGTTAGGCGTAGAAACGTTTCTACTTATCGCAGAGCTACGGCATCGAGACGACCTATAAGGGGGTACGCACACGGCGGTACACCACACGAAATCAAGGGAGATGGTTTGCGTAGGCACGAGGCAGCAAACAAGATCGGACTACGAGATAGCTTCGGCATAATCACATTATACCGTTCCGATACACTATCAAGGAACGCTATCTCGAACCCAACTCAAACCGAGTTATATGGAAATTGCTTCGACGTAATCACATTACGCCGTTCCGATACACTATCAAGGAACGCAATTACCATCAACTCTCCTCAACAGATCCCGTAAACCGATTGATCTAATCAACCCGTGCGCAAAACTTGTTCCGAGATCCAATCTAAAACCCGAACTAAGCAAGATTAGCTCGATACCACCGAAGGATTACGCGGAGGCTACGCTAGCCGAAAACAAAACTTTTAACCGCGCAAACCAGGAACACTTGCAAGTAAGGGTCGATAGATCGTTACCGATTGGAGTAGAGTGCAGCGGAATAGCCAATCGGGGCAATCCGATCTGGAACCGTGTAGCCGATTCCGGAGACAGTGATTCGCCAATCAGCCGATTCGAGCCGTCCGGCCGCGTTCTCACGCCTCGCTCGATGCGCCCGACGCAGCGCGATTCCACCACAGCCGATCGCTCCGATTGCAGCCCGATCCGAAGCCGATCAACAGCACGCAACGTAGCGCGCCTCACGGTATCCACACGTCCGGGGACAACGCCATACACCCGTGTGCTAGCACGCGATGCAAGGCTAGGGTTTGGCTCGAAAGTGGGGAGGGTTTCCGTGGAGATTGATCTCGGCGACTTCGTTGCACGCGATGCAATTGACATGTGGCAGCTCTCCACCCCTCCCTCCTTTATATAGAGTTGGCCGACGGGACTAGTGGCCGATTAGGACTCTATTTTGAATCGGATCTCATCCTTATCTCATAGAGTTGGCCGCCCACACGTCGTAAGCCCATAGGACTCTATCCGATCGGATCCCTATCCGATCGAGCCGTATCCGAGTCCAACTCGAATGCCTGTTCTTATCCCCTTAAGCGTGCGACCACAGTAGGTTCGGGTATACTCGGTTTCGGCTATAGTCTAACTTAGCGGATCGTCGCCTCGAGTCTAACTCCCACACATCCTGTCACCGGCCGCCTAGCACACATATTGACACCATAGTATACAAGAATATAATATCGGCTCGAACTGTAATGTGTACACAAATCCCTTTGCCTCACGATACCGGTTAAGCTATAGGCAAGATGGGTGCCATCCCTTCAATAGCTTAACCATTCACTCGAACCGTATTGAATTATCATCATTGATTGACTCCTCAATCAACTTAGCATGGCCATGCATTTCAATAATCCATTACCTCGAGGGGCCAGAGATATCTCTCCAAAGGAGGGGCAAATTCCATCTTGATCACTCACATCCCACTCCATGTTTCATAGCAAACCCGAAAACTACCTTTATAACTACCCGTTACGGAATAGCGTTTGGTAGTCCCAAAGTAGGCTACTACACATGTTGGAATCCATGGTGATATCAGGTCTAAGGACTTTGTACCAACACTACCCGAGACCAACTAATGGCACAATAATTCCTGTAGTGTCTCATGGTGGGTCTATCCAACAATGTGTTCTCCAACACATATGTCCATGTTTATTGATTTGGTATCTCCATACCCATGATCTATGAGACATGATCATCAATTAAAAAACATGCCGATCTTAGAATCATATTTGTTCCAACAATATGACATATGATCAGGGATCGTTTAGAAATAGATTCATACATATCGAGTCTCATAAATAAGTCACGTACTTATTGATAAATACAAGATGTCTATTTCATGGAACTGAATAACACTTTATTCATAAATACATAAACATTGACGTGATATCCAACATCTCCATGTTGCCTCTAGGGCATATCACTAACAGTATCTACCATCTTACGGAGTGTAAGTCAAAAGTAATAGATTGAATGCTTCTTTTGATACTTAATGCTGCATCAAGACTGAACTGTTGAGTCGTCTTTAGAATCGTTGGCAATCTATTCTTTTGGACTTACATTATCTGGGGATAGCGTTGTGGTTTCAGCCGGCCTTATCTATCTTAATATGTTTCTTTTAATGTAATTGTTATCAGATCTGCGGTAGGGCCATAGTTCGTATCTAGATTGTGTTTACTTACGTCCTTAATCCAGGGATGTTACGCCTGCACGGGATTCATTGGAACATCAGCCGATTTAATGTCGGTTTCCCGACGTCGGCTGGTTTATTGATCTGTATATTTGTTATTCTTCATCATATTTGGATCGGATGGCTGATGATTGCCTTGGCATAGCCGATGCGCTTCGGTCGCTTGGCCCAAATATGGCTTGGAATAGCATATGTACGTTCATCGAGTTCCCCGGCCGATCCCGCGGGGGTTTGGCCTAACGCTTAATGAATATTTTCTTGTATTCTTCTTGTTGATTGGCAGATCAAATCAACTGGCATGCTCTACGCATTGTAGGAAGCTAAGAAGGACCTGCACTGGACTCAAGCAGATCTCCCAGGCCAGCGCGTGAGAGAGATTTCTCGTCAACACGCTTCTTGGCAAAATCAATCCACCTTCAAGCAAGGGGCACAAGTTTATACTAGCGGCCACAGATTATTTCACAAAATGGGTAGAAGCGATTCCCTCCGAAAAGTGGATTCTAAAGACGCAATCGAGTTCGTCAAGGAACACATCATCTACAGGTTCGGCATTCCGCAAACGATAACGACCACCAAGGGTCCGTCTTTGTCTCGGACGAATTCATCCAGTTCGCGACGGCATGGGAATCAAGCCGCTTAACTCTTTGCCGTATGACGCACAAGCCAACGGTCGGGCCGAAGCGTCAAACAAAAGCTTAATCAAGCTGATCAAAAGAAAGATATCCGAGCATCCCAAACAATGGCACACCCGATTGGCCGAAGCTTTGTGGGCCTATCGGATGGCATGTCATGGGTCCATCCAAGTTCCGCCATACAAACTAGTCTATGGACACGAAGCGGTACTTCCATGGGAAAGCGTAATCGGCTCAAGACGCATTCGTTGCAAGACCAACTCACAGTAGACGACTATTACAATCTCATGATAGACGAATCGGAGGATCTTGCCTTATCCGAATGAGAGCTTTAGAAAAAGTAACAAGAGATAAGGAACGGGTAGCCGACATTACAATAAAAAGGTGGTCCCTAAATCATTTGAGGAAGGCGAGCTCGTTTGGAAGCTCATACTCCCAATCGGGTCCAGAGATAACAAATTCGGCAAATGGTCGCCGAATTGGGAGGGGCCTTTCAAGGTCCACAAATGCGTATCCAAAGGAGCCTACATGCTGAAAGGACTAGATGGGGAGATATTCGGAAGGGCCCTCAACGGAAAATATCTAAAGAAATACTACCCGAGCGTGTGGATCAACGCGTGAGTCGGCTATCACCACAATAGGCCGACCCACGACAGCGGTGCCTTATGGGGCATCGCCTTTAGGCATTCGCTTTCCCTCCCACGCCCCATGATCGGCTCATGACCCCGACGGCGATCAACATGACTACTATCAACAAGTTTCGTCGACATCGAAGCTATCACCAAAACTTGGGGGCATACACATATGCTACACATGCGTGAGACAATCGGACAATGCGCATGGTCGGAAAAGCCAACTTTTGACCAATCAAGCCGGGGAGTTGAGGAAACCTCAAGTCGAGGGAACCCAGAACATTAAGACGCGTTTTATTCGAGTCGGCGCAAGGCCGTCTTGGATTACATGTTTGCCGTGTACTCCCTAATGGCCGCCGGGGCTCGTTCAAAGGGCTCTACAGTTTCCATTTCCGAGCATCCAGGATCGATGCTCCAACCGAGTGACCCTTATGTCGGTAGTGGTGATCAACAACTCGTTGGCGAGTTGGGCCTGCCTCCCCTCCACTCGGCCGGTCGAGGCGCGCGAGCGTCGGGTACGCCATGGGGGCCGCGAGAATGCCACCGAGGTGGAAAGGCGGCCGGCCGCCGGGTGGCGAGCCTCCAACTCCCTAAAGCGCTTTAGCCGTGCCCTCACCCATCGGTCCCGGGCTGCCGACGGCTCGTACGACGTCTCCATGATTCCCCTGGATCACCCAAGCGGGTGCGGCGGCTGCAATGGATTCCGTCCCGAGTTTTCAAAAATAGAAATCGGTGAGAGTAGAAGAGTTGAGGTACC
Source organism: Oryza australiensis (assembly GCA_019925245.2). Lineage (NCBI taxonomy): Eukaryota > Viridiplantae > Streptophyta > Magnoliopsida > Poales > Poaceae > Oryza > Oryza australiensis. The sequence continues at coordinate 82,582 of JAIFGZ020000522.1, read as the reverse complement.
ACCGGTTCATCGACGAACTAGAAGACGCCATGAGAAGCCCGGCCGCAGAATCAAAGGACTAGGTGTTTCACTGTTGGAAGTTCGTCGCTTTCGGCCATGAGTTATTCGAAGAGCGGGAAGCCCATTTATAGAAAGAAAAGATACGATTCTTAGATATGAAAGGTCGCTGCCAACCCGGAGTCAAAGAGATCATTATTAAGGGCGTCGGGAATCGTTGAAAGCCAGCGATTGCGCAGGTGTGGATGCCTGTCACCCTGGGCTCACGGGTTCCTGGGGTATAGATTCGAGAGGGTCGGCCTACGAAAACAGGGTGACGACGTAATCAGATATTATCAGCCGATGGCTAGAGAATCGAATAACCGAAAGATGGACGCTGAACGTTGGGGCGCCACTTCTGAGCAATTTCGAACTAAACAATACGAGCACGATTGATACGGGCTGTCGGTTACATCGAAAGCACATGTCAAAGAAACACGAGCCGACCTCGCGGGGTCGGACATTTTACAATCTTCATTTCTTTAGAAAATCGGCTATCGCCGATAGAGTCGTCGCCCTAACTTGGTCGACCTCGCCGATTGCCCCGAGGTCGTCGGCCTTGGACCCCGCCACCGATCGAGCGCTCTGCACCAAGCCCGTAAATGCGCAACGGCCGCCCGATACTTCTACGCTCGGCTTCAACCCCGCCGGCAAATCGGCCATATACTCTTCGGGGACATCAATCTCGTTGGTAATCTGAACGAGATCGGCTACCAGCTAGTCCCGACGGGCACGAAGTTGTTCAAGCTTGGCGGCGGCTCGCTTTTAGGCGGTCGAAGGCGGTTTCGGCTTCAATGGCGTCTTTGGTCGATTGGATGGCAGCCGACCGCGCCCGACTCTCACGCCGATCAATGACTCTTGTCGGGCTCGTTCATATTTTAACGGTAGGCTTCCATGAAGGTCGCCGGTGCGATGGCTTCAGCTACAGCATCCGGCAGCTGGTCTGGATATCCATGAACCGTGCGCGTATGGAGCCGCAGTCGACCACTAATGCATCTAGTGAGGCGTCCAGTCGGTTGCTGATATCAGCCAGGGTGGCCTTCAGGCTCTCGGTGAAGGATTACGCGGAGGCTACGCTAGCCGAAAACAAATACTTTTAACCGCGCAAACCAGGAACACTTGCAAGTAAGGGTCGATAGATCGTTACCGATTGGAGTAGAGTGCGCAGGAATAGCCAATCGGGCAATCCGATCCGGAACAGTGTAGCCAATTCCGAGACGGCCGATTCGCCAATCAGCCGATTCGAGTCGTCCGGCCGCGTTCTCACGCCTCGCTCCGATGCGTCCGACCGCAGCCGATTCCACCACGGCCGATCGCTCCGATGCAGGCCGATCCGAAGCCGATCAACGGCGCGCAACGTAGCGCGCCTCTGCCGGTATCCACACGTGCGGGGACAGAACGCCGTACACCCGTGTGCTAGCACGCGATGCAAGGCTAGGGTTTGGCTCGAAAGTGGGGAGGGTTTCCGTGGAGATTGATCTCGGCGACTTCGTTGCACGCGATGCAATTGACGTGCCGCAGCTCTCCACCCCTCCCTCCTTTATATAGAGTTGGCCGATGGGACTAGTGGCCGACTAGGACTCTATTTTGAATCGGATCTCATCCGTATCTCATAGAGTTGGCCGCCCACACGTCGTAAGCCCATAGGACTCTATCCGATCGGATCCCTATCCGATCGAGCCGTATCCAAGTCCAACTCGAATGCCTGTTCTTATCCCCTTAAGCGTGCGACCCAGCAGGTTCAGGTATACTCGGTTTCGGCTATAGTCTAACTTAGCCGATCGTCGCCTCGAGTCTAACTCAGCCGACTGTCAACGGCGGCGCCTAGCGGCACATATTGACACCATAGTATACAAGAATAATATCGGCTCGAACCGTAATGTGTACACAAATCCTTTTGCCTCACGATACCGTTAAGCTATAGGCAAGATGTGTGCCATCCCTTCAATAGCTTAACCATTCACTCGAACCGTATTGGATTATCTGTCCGTTGATTGACTCCTCAATCAACTTAGCATGGCCATGCATTTCCATAATCCATTACCTCGAGGGCCCAGAGATATCTCTCCAAAGGAGGGGCAAATTCCATCTTGATCACTCACATCCCACTCCATGTTTCATAGCAAACCCGAAAACTACCTTTATAACTACCCAGTTACGGAATAGCGTTTGGTAGTCCCAAAGTAGGCTACTACACATGTTGGAATCCATGGTGATCTCAGGTCTAAGGACTTTGTACCGACACTACCTGAGACCAACTCATGGCACATTAATTCCTGTAGTGTCTCATGGTGGGTCTATCCAACAATGTGTTCTCCAACACATGTGTCATGTTTATTGATTTGGTATCTCCATACCCATGATCTATGAGACATGATCATCAATCAATAAACATGCCGATCTTAGAATCATATTTGTTCCAACAATATGATATATGATCAGGGATCGTTTATAAATAGATTCATACATAAAGAGTCTAATAAATAAGTCACGTACTTATTGATCAATACAAGATGTCTATTTCATGGAACTGAATAACACTTTATTCATTTATACATAAACAATGACGTGATATCCAACATCTCCATGTTGCCTCTAGGGCATATCACTAACACTCGGCCGACGCGGCAAGCGTTTCCTCGTCAGCATTGCCGGGCTCCTCGAACTCCGACAAGTCGAAGTTGAGAAGATCGGCCACGTGCTGCAGAAGAAAGAACGGGTCAGGGGCATGGCAAAACCAATGGTCGGGGCCAGTCGGCTTACCGTCGGCGCCGCCGTCGAGATTACTGGTTCGGCTGGATCATCCCCCGCGGCCATCGGCTTTCCACCTTGCGTCGGCGTCGCCGCCCCCGGCGGGCGCGGTACATTCGCTCGGCGCACAGGGAGCGGCGGCGGGGACCGCGGAAGCTGCAAAAGGGAAACGGGATTAGCATATGAACTAATTGATTGTCACGAGACAAAGGGGTAAGAGCTGATTACGGCGGAAGCGGGCGAGGGCACGACCGGCCGTTTCTTGAACTGCAAGGAACGGACAAATCAGATACGGGTGAACATCGCAAGACCAGGAACAATGAAGTAAAAACTTACGGGAGGACGTCTCATCGGTGGGCTTGGGGCTGGCGGAGCATCGGTTGGGGCATTCACCGATTCAGGGACTCGAAGCCCGGTTTCGCGTCGCTGGACGGCGGCGGCGCCTCTTCGTCGGCAACGCGTTGAGGAACCGCTCGACGGCGGATCTAGAGGAGGAGGAGCGTCGGCCGAGGCGATCGGTTCTATCTTTTTCGCCCTTTTGGGGGCGAGGCGCAGCCGATGAACGCGGCGGTGGCGCCGTCTTCCTTTTGGTGCGATCGGATGGCGCACCTGCCCTCGCAATAAAGATGAAAGCTTGGGCGCCCCAGTAGATGGCCGATGGAGCAAGGCCCCGTGTCCAAAACACCTGGTTTGTATTCAATAGGGCGCCCGAATCGCTTACCGCGGCGCTCCGTTTGTTTCTGCGAAGTCAAAGCGCGAATGTTAAACGGTGACACGGTTGGTGAATGAGTCACAGGAAAGGAATAATTAGCTGTGAGAAGAAATATACCGAGGGGATCTCGTCCGGCAGGAGCAAGTCAATATAGCAAGACGGCCGTTGGTGAAAAATGTGGCATCTAAGTTCGAACCACCATCGGTCGTAAGCGCGCTTCTTCTTGTCGACGGGGTGATTCTGCTGGATCGGCGAAGGTAGGACCGGCTATGTTTAGCGATGAGTTCATCATCGATCTTGGCCGACCGCTCCTCGGTCTCGATCTTATCGGCATAAAAGAAGCCGATGGGAAGTTGCCCGAGGCTGAATTGCCTCGTTGCCGATGCCGGGTAGTAAAATTCATAACTCCGAGCTGTTGATCGGCCTTGATGAACCCGGCGCGAATACGGGGAGATAAAGAGGCAAAGAACAATTTTCTACACCTTGGTTGTCGGCGAGTTGAGGTCGTCTCATTTGAAATCGATTGGCAGCTCGAAAGATCCTTGGTCGGAGTAGAAGTACCGAGTGCGGTTGTCGCGGGATAACCCATCGTAGAAAGCTACGAACCAATCGGCCAACTCGCCGATTGCCTTGAGCTGTATGGGCGGCGGCCGCTTCTCCATAATTAGTGCATCGCCGGTGGTGATTTGGTCACCTTCTTCATCTTCGATTGGCTCTAGCCTTGGGAATCCGGCGTCTACCGGGGGCCGGCCGGCCACGTTTTGGGTGGCCAACACCAGCCAGATTTGGAGGAACCACCGGGGCCGCCGGTGTTGGCCAGGGCGTTGGCGGCTATTTTTGTGGTGGCTTGATGCAACATTTGATATGTGTAGCCGAGGAGGTATTTTCCCAATGCGAACTCTGTCCCGTCGGCTAGGATTTCAGCCATTATTTGCCAATTAGCGGTCGGCCCACGGCTCGATCCGCGAACACAAATTTTTCTAGCCACATCATCGGGAAGGCGTGTATTCCCGGTGGTGCTGCTCCATCCTTCATGTTTTGGGCAATAAAACCACTCCACCCACCGATGGCTTTGGTTTTAAATTGGTGTTGGCCTTTTCGGTTCAAGACACATGGATTAGCCGATGATTCGATGTCCAGCCCGGTTGTCATATGCACATCAGCTAGTGTGATGGTCATCGGCCCTTGCATGAAGAGGAAGGCATTGAAACTTTAGTTCCAAAAGTAGGCCGCGGCTGAAAGGAGTGGTTCGTCTTTTCCATGCTGCGATGGACGGGTTCCAAGCATTGAGCAAGCTTTCTTTCTTCCAATTGGGTGTACTTAGCCGATTGTATCCTCTTGTACCATTCGGTCCAGTGTGTCGGTAAATGGCCAAGCCTTGAAAGTCCCATTCCAAGGGAAAGAGATGGTTTGGCGTGTTGAAGGGCATGCGGTTGGTTTCGGTTATGATCACGTCGGTTGGTGCAGTATCGCCGATAGGCCAAGGAAGTATTTTCCCTCTTGTGTTAAATTGGGGATGAACACTTGGTGAGAGAGATGCTGCAATTCGAAGGAGGAGGAAAAAGTACGATCGGAGGTAATGGTGTTTATAGTTTGGAATAAGAAAAGTATTAATTAGTAAGAATGCGGGATGAGGTGATATTGAAAATTACCAAGCAAACTTTTGGTATAAGGGTGTTTGGAGGAACAAGTTGAGAGTAAGACTATAAAGTAAAAAAAAGAGAAGGGAAATACCCGAGGGAATTCGTTCGTGGTGGTGGTGGCGCGGTTCCGGTGGCTGCGGCGAGCGATGTTGCCGTCGCGGTGGGCGCGACGGTGGCCGGCGAGTTGGAGGTGCTTGAGGTCACGGCGGATGCCATCGGGGAGGTCGGAGACGAAGATGGGGTTCGGAGAATGTGGAAAGTGTCGAACGCCGATGGAGTCACCGGAGGAGAGAGAGAAGGGCATGAGGTTTGTTTGAGAAGGAAGCCGAGCGCACGATGGGAGCGTGGGTGGCTCGACCGAGGAAAGTGGATATTTAAGAGCCCTTGGGAGAAGCCGAGACGATTCAGGCCAAGAAGGCAGGGGGAGTTTGAATAGATAAACAAATCCGCAACACTTTATGTTACGGACTTGGGGGCATGTGTTAACACCGGAATTCGGTAATGAGGTTCCTAAGTCCTAAGAAAGCAAGGTGGAATCGGATCGGCTGAGGTCAGGAGCCGTATCGGCTAAAAGAGTAATCGGCTGCAGGGCTGGTCGGCTGAGAATGGGTTGAATGGAACAGCCGTCAGCCGATTCCGAGTTTAGAAGAGATAAAACCGTGTCCAATGCAGAAACTTGAAGATAAGTGGGGATTCGGATGTTAATTGCACGTTTAAACATATTGCCACCTATGGATAGAGTCCTGTAATGGCAGTTGTATCTGTAATTTAGGAGTTTGTTAAGTTGTTAGTTGTAATGGATTTCGTTAGGGATGATATGATGTTTTAAAAAGTAGTTTAGATAGAGTCCAAAGTTGTTACAGATATTTGTATCTCGGGTATAAATAGGACCCGAGACCCTGTGTATAAGGACGATTCAATCAATCTAATCTTCGGCGCATCGCCATCCTTTTCCTTTTGGACGAACACCCTGTTTGGCTTTGGGCTGCATCGTCTCGATCCCCGAGCTCAGGTAAATGTTTGTCGTTAGTGGTGAGATTACTTGTTTCTAATGCTTCCATCGCAATGGCACATTGGATTCAGTAGTTTTGCTACACCATATATCATATAGTGCATATGAACCAATCCGGTGTTTAGATCTATCTTGCGGTTGACTCGTCTTTTCGGGGATGTGTGGTCAACAAGGCTAGGTTTAAGGGCTGGTTGATTTGTATGCAGTATCTACCATCTTACGGAGTGTAAGTCAAAAGTAATAGATTGAATGCTTCTTTTGATACTTAATGCTGCATCAAGACTGAACTGTTGAGTCGTCTTTAGAATCGTTGGCAATCTATTCTTTTGGACTTACATTATCGGGGATAGCGTCGGGGTTTCAGCCGACCTTATCTATCTTAATATGTTTCTTTTAATGTAATTGTTATCAGATCTGCGGTAGGGCCGTAGTTCGTATCTAGATTGTGACTACTTACGTCCTTAATCTAGGGATGTTACGCCTGCACGGGATTCATTGGAACATCAGCCGATTTAATGTCGGTTTCTCGACGTCGGCTGGTTTATTGATCTGTATATTTGTTATTCTTCGTCATATTTGGATCGGATGGCTGATGATTGCCTTGGCATAGCCGATGCGCTTGGTCGCTTGGCCCAAATATGGCTTGGAATAGCATATGTACGTTCATCGAGTTCCCCGGCCGATCCCGCGGGGGTTTGGCCTAACGCTTAACGAATATTTTCTTGTATTCTTCTTGTTGATTGGCAGATCAAATCAACTGGCACGCTCTACGCATTGTAGGCAGCTAAGAAGGACCTGCCGGAGTCAAGCGGATCTCTCGGGCCGGCGCGTGAGAGAGATTTCGGTCAACAGTTTGGTAGTCCCAAAGTAGGCTACTACACATGTTGGAATCCATGGTGATCTCGGTCTAAGGACTTTGTACCAACACTACCGAGACCAACTAATGGCACATTAATTCTGTAGTGTCTCATGGTGGGTCTATCCAACAATGTGTTCTCCAACACATATGTCCATGTTTATTGATTTGGTATCTTCATACCCATGATCCGTGAGACATGATCATCAATCAATAAACATGCCGATCTTAGAATCATATTTGTTCCAACAATATGACATATGATCGAGGATCTTTTAGAAATAGATTCATACATAAAGAGTCTCATAAATAAGTCACATACTTATTGATCAAAACAAGATCTCTATTTCATGGAACTGAATAACACTTTATTCATTAATACATAAACATTGACGTGATATCCAACATCTCCATGTTGCCTCTAGGGCATATCACTAACAATCTCCCACTTGCACTAGGGTCAATCATGTAAGTATCTAATACCCATTGCTCTTGTGTGCGCCTCATGCTTCGGTTGAGGGAGAGGTTTTGTCGGCGGATCGGCTATGTTGAGATCCGTGTGCACTTTGCATATCTTGACATCACCTCTGTCCACTATCTCGCGGATGAGATGATATCGCCGAAGTATGTGTTTTGACTTCCGATGTGACCTCGGCTCCTTGGCTTGCGCAATGGCTCCACTATTATCACAATAGAGAGACATTGGACCGTCGTACTAGTCATCACACCAAGCTCGAAACGAATTTCTTGATCCAAACAGCCTCCTTTGCGGCTTCCGAAGCGCAATGTACTCGGCCTCCGTTGTAGAATCAGCAACGGTATCCCGCTTGGAACTCTTCCAGTGATGCGCCTTCGTTCGGGCGAACACGAACCCGATTGCGATCTATAATCATCCTTGTCCGTTTGGAAGCTAGCATGGGTGTAACCACTTACAACGAGCTCTTCTTCACCTCCATAGACTAGGAACATATCCTTAGTTCTTCTCAAGTACTTAAGGATATTCTTTACTGCGATCCGTGACCTTCACCGGATCTGACGGTATTTGCTCGTAGCACTCAAAGCGTACGAGACATGCAGGCGTGTACAAAGCATGGCATACATGATGGATCCAATTGCCGAAGCATATGGAACCATACCCATCTTATTCCGCTCATCATGTGTCCGAGGACACGATTCTTGCTAAGATTAATACCATGTGACATGGGCAAGAAACTTTCTTGGAATCATGCATGTTGAACCTTTTCAACACCTTGTCAATGTATGTACTTTGGCTTAATCCAATTAGCCTCTTGGATCTATCTCTATAGATCCGAATGCCCAATATGTATGCTTGCCTCCCTAAGTCTTTCATGGAAAAACTATTTTTCAATGAAGACTTGACGGATTCTAGCATAGGGATATCATTTCCAATCAACAATATGTCATCCACATATAAGATTAGAAATACAATTGCGCTCCCACTGACCTTTTTGTGAACACAAGCCTCTTCTTCGTTTTTGATGAAACCAAACCCTTTGATTACTTCTTCAAAACGAATGTTCCAACTCCGAGATGCTTGCTTCAATCCATAAATGGATTTCGTAGCTTGCATATCTTTCCGAGCGATTGTGGATCGACAAAACCTTGAGGTTGTATCATGTATACATCCTCGCTTAGGTTTCCATTTAGGAAAGCCGTTTTGACATCCATCTCGCCATATCTCATAATCGAAATATGCAAGCAATCGCTAGGATAATCCGAATAGATTTAAGCATTGCGACAGGCGAGAAGGTTTCATCATAATCAACTCCTTGAATTTGTTTAAAACGTTTCGCCACCAATCGCGCCTTATAGTTGTGAACATTTCCATCCATATCGGCCCTTTTCTTAAAAAACCCATTTACACTCAATGGTTTTGACACCATCGAGTGGATCAACCAAGTTCCAAACTTGATTGTCGTACATGGATTCTATTTCGGATTTCATGGCTCCAAGCCACTTGTTGGAATCGGGTCCCACCATCGCTTCCTCATAGGTCTTAGGCTCATCGTTGTCCAACAACAATATATCACGTTGTTTCGCACTTTGTGTACTGTTAGGTGCACGACGTGATCTTTCGGACTCCGTGGGGCCGGTGTATCTACAACCGGTGGCGCAACACTTTGCTCCTCGTGTGGTTACGTGGTCGCTAAAATGTTTTCTCGGTGTTTCTTGAACCTCTTCAAGATGCACCCTGCTTCCACTAACTCTTCTTGAAAGAAACTCTTTCTCCAAGAAAACACCGTGTCGGGCGACAAACACTTTGCCTTGTTCCCGATTATAAAAGTAATATCCCTTAGTTTCCTTAGGATATCCCACAAAGAAGCACTTGTCGATTTGGTTGTGAGCTTGTCGGTAAACGCTTTACATAAGCCTCGCGTCCCCAAATTTTGAGAAAAGACAAACTAGGGGTTGCCCTGTCCATATCTCATATGGTGTCTTTTCAATGACTTAGATGGAACTCTATTTAGTGTGAGCGTAGCTGTTTCAAGAGCATATCCTCGGAAGGATAACGGAAGATCACTTTGGCTCATCATCGACCGCACCATGTCCAACAAGGTGCGATTTCTCCGTTCGGACACTCCGTTCCATTGTGGAGTTCTGGCGGAGTCAACGTGGAACAATTCCACAATCTTTCGATGATTACCAAACTCTTGGCTCAAGTATTCCCTCCACGATCGATCGTAGAAACTTGATTGTTTTCCCTAAATGATTCTGTACTTCATTTTGGAATTCTTTGAACTTTTCAAAGGATTCGGACTTATGCCTCATTAAGTAGATATAACCATATCTACTAAAGTCATCGGTAAAGGTAATGAAGTGCGATAACCACCTCTGGCGTTGAGCTCATTGGTCCACATACATCGGTATGTACGAGTGCCAACAAGTCACTTGCTCTTTCACCGTGTCCCGTGAAAGGTGCCTTTGTCATCTTACCAAGTAAACAAGACTCACATGTCTCAAAAGATTCAAAATCAAAAGATAGCAGTCCATCCTTATGGAGCTTCTCCATGCGTTTCTTATTTATATGGCCTAAGCGACAATGCCGGATAAATATGGGGTTTGTATCATTAGAGAGTTGCCTTTTGTATTAATGTCATAGATGGGAGACGCTTCAAGATTCAAAACGTATAATCCATTCACCAATGGAGCATGAAAATAGAACATATCTCTCGAGATATATTGAACAACCATTGTTCATCGATCTAAAATCTTATCCTTCCGCTTGCAAACATGAAGCGGAAATAACGTTTTGACATAGTGTTGGAACACAATAACAATTATTTTATTCCAAAACTAATCCCGAAGGTAGATGAAGTGGTACTTGTGCGACAGAAGCGTAGCAACGCTTGCTCCATTGCCGACGCACGAGTTCACCTCGCCTCTTCTTAAGCCTCTACTTCTTCTCATTCCGCAACGATTTGCAAATATGAGCTACGATCCGGTATCAAATACCCAAGAGTCGTAGGGTGAAGTAGCAAGATTAATGTCTATAACATTAATACCAGAGCGAAGTCGTACTTTGCTTCTTTTTGAGATCCTCCATGTACTTCTTGCAGTTCCTTTTCCAAGTGGCTGTCTCCTTGCAGTAGAAGCAAACGGCATCGATGCCGCCGACCCCTTCTTTCCCTTCTTTGCATTAGAGGCACTCGCGATCTCATCGGGAGTTAGCTTCCTCTTGGTGCAAAGTTTCTTGACAGTGGTTTGCGCTTAGCCTTCGCATCATAATCACATGATGACCGTTTTTGGATACTCTTCTCATGTCTTTAGCATCCCATGCAATTCAGCCAAGGTCTTATCCATATTGTTCATGTGATAATTTAATATGAATGGCTCGAAGCTCGGAGGGAGCGGCGGAAAATCACATCGTAGCCAACTCTTGACTAAGGGGAAAACCTAGTTTTTCCGGACTCTCGATGTAGCCAATCATCTTTATCACATGCGGACGACGGGATTCCCTCAACAAGCCTACACGCAAACAAGGACTTTGAGGTGTTGAACCTCTCGGCCCGAGCTTGGTTCTCAAACATGCCACGAAGTCCCCGAATAATAGTGTGACCATCGTTGCTCTCATATTGCTTCGAAGCTCGGGGACATTGTAGCTAGCATGAGACATTATATCTAGGGCATCATTGGTGTGCTTCTCGTAAGCTCTCCGTGCGGTTGCGGTGGCATTATTAGGCAAATCCTCCGGATAAGGTACTTCAAGAACGTACTCCTTACGCTCTTGCTTGAGAACAATTCTCAAGTTGCGATACCAATCCATAAAATTTGTTCCGTTTAATTTTTCCTTTTCGAGAATAGATCGCAAATTATAGGTACTGGGTGCAATATTAGTTGCCATTTATTCTACAATAGAAAAAGCAAAGTTTAGCACAATGTTTATGCTATGTCTTTTGTTAAACAATTTAACATAAGACTCCCATTACGTATTTTTCACCTTCCCTCGAGGTTACGTATTGGGTCAAGATCCACATGTTAATTAATTTTCTAGTGAGCTTTGGCATCACTGCTAGAAGATTAATAACATCGGTAAGCAACTCCTTGCTAATCACATCTCTATGTGACTCTTGTTGTTGGTGTGGCATCTCCATGCCCCGGCCCCAACCTATGCCCCAAGGCCCAAAACTGTTTTGATAGCCTTCTTAAGTAAACCAAATGCTCTGCTGTATATGTCGACATATACCCCTCGTGTTATGGTAGAGAATGACACTCGCTTTGGCGGACCCACCATGGACGAGCATAACGGTGACGGGTGCAACATTTGGAAGGGCATCATTACTACTTAATTTTGTGACGGATGCTATCCTATCAAACAAACATATCACATATATGAAAGCGGGTAGAATAGCATGAAATAGTATGGCCCCCTTCACATGGTGATCTCCATCTCCATGCCGGTGTAGAGGATCTCCATCTTCAACACCGTTCTTCCGTGTGCCGAATGCTTATTTTCTTCAAACTAAGCTACTACTATAGAAGCTCTAATTGAAGATTACATCGACTCGCAGGTCGTGAAAGAATATTACAAGCATTGCACGTATGAAAGAATATTACATGCATCACATGCATCTCATACATACAATAGGGCCATACCATCTCAAAGCATTCTCTGCAAAAACAAGTTAGGCGTAGAAACGTTTTCTACCTATCGCAGAGATACGGCACCGAGACGACCTATAAGATGGTTTGCGTAGGCGCGAGGCAGCTAACAAGATCGAACTACGAGATAGCTTCGGCATAATCACATTATACCGTTCCGATACACTATCAAGGAACGCTATCTCGAAGCCGACTCAAACCGAGATCTATGGATATTGCTTCGATGTAATCACATTACGCCGTTCCGATACACTATCAAGGAACGCAATTACCATGAACTCTCCTCAACAAATCCCTAAAACCGATTGATCTAATCAACCCGTGCGCAAAACTTGTTCCAGATCCAATCTAAAACCCGAAATAAGCAAGATTAGCTCTGATAGCACTGAAGGCTTACGCGGAGGCTACGCTAGCCGAAAACAAAAACCTTTTACCGCGCAAACCAGGAACACTTGCAAGTAAGGGCCGATAGATCGTTACCGATTGGAGTGTGCAGCGGAAACAGCCAATCAGGGCTATCCGATCCGAAACAGTGTAGCCGATTCCCTCAAGCCGACAGCCGATACACGGGGACAGCCGATTCGCCAATCAGCCGATTCGCAGATTCGTCCGACTGTGTTCTCGCGCCTCGCTCCGATGCGCTCGACCGCAGCCGATTCCTCCACAGCCGATCCGTAGCCGATCAACAGCGCGCAACGTAGCAGCGCCTCTACCGGTATCCACACGTCCGGGGACAGAACGCCGAACACCTGTGTGCTAGCACGCGATGCAAGGCTAGGGTTTGGCTCGAAGTGGGGAGGGTTTTCGTGGAGATTGATCTCGGCGACTTCTTTTGCGGATTCGGTTCAATGCGATCAATTGACGTGTCGCAGCTCTCCACCCTCCCACCTTTATATAGAGTTGGCCGACTAGGACTAGTGGCCGATCAGGACTCTATTTTGAATCGGATCCCATCCGAATATCATAGAGTTGGCCGCCCATACGTCGTAAGCCTGTAGGACTCTATCAGATCGGATCCCTATCCGATCGAGCCTTATCCGAGTCCAACTCGAATGCTTGTTCTTATCCCCTTAAGCGTGCGACCTTGTAGGTTCAGGTATACTCGGTTTCGGCTATAGTCTAACTTAGCCGATCGTCGACATAATCACTCACATCCCACTCCATGTTTCATAGCAAACCCGAAAACTACCTTTATAACTACCCAGTTACGGAATAGCGTTTGGTAGTCCCAAAGTAGGCTACTACACATGTTGGAATCCATGGTGATCTCGGGTCTAAGGACTTTGTACCAACACTACCTGAGACCAACTAATGGCACATTAATTCTGTAGTGTCTCATGGTGGGTCTATCCAACAATGTGTTCTCCAACACATATGTCCATGTTTATTGATTTGGTATCTCCATACCCATGATCTATGAGACATGATCATCAATCAATAAACATGCCGATCTTAGAATCATATTTGTTCCAACAATATGACATATGATCAGGGATCTTTTAGAAATAGATTCATACATAAAGAGTCTCATAAATAAGTCACATACTTACTGATCAATACAAGATCTCTATTTCATGGAACTGAATAACACTTTATTCATTAATACATAAACATTGACGTGATATCCAACATCTCCATGTTGCCTCTAGGGCATATCACTAACATCGGCATCGTAGCCGCAAGCCGAGGTTTGTCCATCACTCATTTTCCTCGGAAGGTCGCCGGAAAACTGTTGCCACCATGAACCCGAGCTCAGCCGCTGCTTCCATCTCATCGTCGGCCGTTTCCCGTCGCTGCTCGTCGTTGTGTAAGTGTTGGTAAGTGTCGCCTCATCGTCCTCTCTCCATTAGTGTCCTTCGTTTTCACCAGAGCGTCGCTGTTCGCTGTTGCCGCTACCATTCCGAGCCGTCGGCCATCGTGCCTGCGTGGCTGCTTTCATGGTCGCCACCTCAGCGTCGTGTCAGCTCCTTTGTGCCACATGTCTGTTGATGTCTATCCATCCTAGCCTTAAACCAATTTCAATCTGAGCCATTAGATCATGATCAACTCAATCCAAGCCAGCAATTGTTGAAGATTTCTTCGGTTTAATCTGAGCCGTCCATCCTTTTTTCCAGTTCAATCCTAGCCGCTCAAATCCTTGTGATCCTGTGGACCGATCGAGGCTGACGTCTTAAACATCCTTTTCCAGTTAAAAATTAATTAAAAATTGTGCAATAAATCGTTTTAATTTCCAGAATTCATTTAAAATGGTCCAAAACTTCTAAAATTCATATCTAATTCATATGAACTCCAAATTGGGCCATTCAAATTGCAAAATTCAACTAAAATTAAGCTCTACATGTTCGTTTACTTTTTATGTACTGTTATTTGGTTTTTATTTGGGTTTTTCCTTATTTTGTTTGCCAGCGTGTAGGTTTCGCCGTTTTTGGAGTTCGCGCTCGTGAGGAAAAAAGTCCACAAATTTGTTTGAAGGCGCAAGGCAAGTCACGCTTACCTTGAATCATATTGATCCTATTTTTATAAATGTTTTAAGTTTGCCTTGAAATGATGGATTACATGAAATGATGGATTACCTATCTGCTTGATTGTGCCTTATTTACTTGTTATCCGTCCTTTGTTAACCTTGGGTGATAATTTGACTAGCTTTAGTCACTAATGTTGATTTTAGCTAGAATTATAAGCTTAGCCATGCTTAATTACCACTAGCTCACTAAATGGGATAATTACACTATTTATTCTAGTCTCTGATGAGTTGCAAGCTAGATACACCTGACCATGTCTTATTGGTCATAATTATCTCAACTAAAATTTGACAAAATGGTGGGCTGTGGGTGCATGGTTTTGGATAGTAGCATCCATGGCAATTAAGGACCGGTTCATGGGAAACTCTGGAAGAATTACAGCACTTACCACAAGCAAGAGTGGGCAACTGCTTGACTCATAGTATAGCTTTCTTCTGGCCAACATACCCTAGTGAGGGTGGGCGTGATGGAGTTGGGTAGGCCCCGGTTTTACATGTTGATTGGCTCCGACTTCACCGTAGCACGCGGGGGGGCTGCCCATTACCCTTAGGGGAGGAGGGGCCAAACCTTGGTGTGGTATCGCTTGGTTAGGGAGAATTATGCGAAAGGTCTTGTCATGATTTCCCCCTTTGCAGTATCATGGTGGTACTTCAGGGCATGGTAACATGTGTGGGATCATGTCTTGTGGGTAAAGTTACGCACCTCTGATCAGAGTAAAACTATTCGAATAGCCGTGCCCGCGGTTATGGGCGATCGACCAGATTCACTATGATTAATCTCACTATTGAATAATTTGGTTTAATGGAACTAGTTTAGTTCAGGTGGAATGGTTGGGCCTGTTAAACATGGGGATAACGTTGTTTAGTGAAGATTTAATATTGACTTAATTACTCAACTATTTTACTATTTTTAAACATTAAATATTTGTAAACCGCATTTATGCAAAATAGCCCCAACCACTCTTGTCTCCCCTTGCACGTCTGCATTTCTCGGTGTGGCTTGTTGAGTACGGTGGTTGTACACAGTCTTGCGATGTTTCCCCTTTCAGAAGTGTAGTGCTTATGAGTTGAAGATGGTGTTAGAAGATCAAGGCTCAGACCCTAGTTGAGTTTGCCTGTGGAGTGGAGCTGAAGCCCCGCTAGGGTCGTCTCTCTTCTCCACTGTAGTCCTTTTTTTTTGTGAGGACTAAGTGCCTCTTCAGTAAGTATTTTTATTTTATGTTTTGTTTTTACGTTTGGATCTGTGTATTAATTTGCCATATTATGTATCATAGTTGATTCCTGGACAGGGATTTAATACATAAAATAGTCCAGAAATTTGGCTAAATTTCCGGGCATGACAAGTTGGTATGAGAGCCATCTCAACTGTAGGATGAGCCAAATGGTCAAACCCTAAGGACATGTTTGCGAAAACCTTATTTGCGAAAATATCTCTTCTATCCCTTTGGAGTCTCTGCAAAGTGATTTGTAAAATTTCTCTCCTTCCTTCTCCACCTCTTTTAATTATTAAACCTGGAGGACAAACCCAATTGCTCATCAACCGGTGGAAGTCAAGCCAAGCCCCACGCTTCCAGCAAGAAGATCAAGCAAAGCAGCCCCGAGTCATCGCTTCTCGTGGATCAAGCGAAGTTTTCCCGAAGCTCACCTAAAACCCAATCTTTCCTAGAAGAGTAGTATCAGTAGTTCCTAGGTCATGTGTTGTTTGCTGTGTGCAGGTGTATGGTTTACATCAGTGGTGGGGATGTGACCATACTAGGTTGTTTGCCTAATCAACTTAACAATAAAAGTTCACTCACATTAGATCAGTTGTAAGAGGATTAAGGTCTCGTCTTTAATTTAACCTTTTCCTTGTTCCCTTCTTTCTCCTTCTGCATTAGACAGTTAAAGTCAGAGGCAATGTCAGTGGATCAGAACCCCAACCGTCTCTTGTGTCAGCTCAGGACCACACTGCGAGTATTTCACTCCCGTCTCCTGGGGATCGAACTCTAGCCCATGTAGTGGCCAATCAGACGCAGTTAATGGCCATGATGATGCAACAGATGCAATGACAGTTTCAACAGCAACAGATGCAAGCTTAGGGTCAGTATCCAGAGCAACGTCAGTATGTTCTGACGCAAGCCTTGGTGACTTCTGCCGGTATGCCGTCAAGTTCTCAGGAGACGATGACACCAACCCCACCATTAGGTTGGAGGGAAACACTTGACACCTGCTATGGTTTCATTGAGCAAGGTTATGACGTAAGAAACAGTTCATGGGACAAGTATACCAGGACCCCGATCAAAGATGACATGCAGTGCACAAGAAAGAATAAAGATTCCGATCAAATAATCAGCCAAGATTTTGGTTCGCCATGATCCAACACTAAGAAGAGAAAGTCACCAGAATGCAATACAGGTTGTGCTAGCAAGATGATCGTCACAGTCACCATGTTTACTCCCGAAGATGCTGAGAAGATTCCCTGACGCCTGAGAAAGTATACCTTCCGTGGTACATGTCAGTTAACCCAACATCTACGGCTTTATGGTCCATCCAAGCTAGAAGATGATGAATCAGAAGAGATGTCCTCTGGTGATGATGATGAAGCAAACTTGGAAGACGTTAGTAAAGAAGAAATGGAGCTCAAAGCATCTACCCGTTGTGGAGAAATTGGACACACTGCAAGCATGTGTATCCACACCTGCCACTTTGGGGAGGACACCCATATGCCAGAAGAATGCCCCATGAGAATCGTCACATGTTTCTTGTGTGAGGGAACAGATCATGTGCCTAAGGACTGTCAACTAACTTTGGTCCTAATAAGGAAAAGGAAAACCAAAGGATATCCGGACAGGGCGTCAATCAACTCATGGTTGGTACCACCAACAGTGAAGATGTTTCTGATCATCCACCAGCCCCAACCTCAGTGAAAACCACCAGTGGTAACAAAAGCATGAAAAACAAGTCTCATGAGTCAGTGCACATTTTAGTTCTAGCTGCTAGCCTACAGACCCAGAAGAGAGCACAGTGTGAACAATCAGGTGTGATTTGCTTCAATTATCTCTAGTCAGGACACCGTCTCAATAAATGTCCACTTCCAAGATCAGCAAAAGAAGCCCGTCGTTGTTTCAACTGTGGGGAAATAAGTCATGTACCTAGAAAATGCCCAGTGCCAAACCGCCAACAACCTCAAGATACCAACACTGCATGCAACACCAGTGTTTCACAGGCTGCCCCAGCTTCAGCACAATGTGGTCAAACCCAGCAAAAAGGCGCCAGTAAGGCAAAAGATACCAGTCATCGCCCGTACGTGCAACCTCCACCATGGTGTATTATCGTTAAGGGCACCAGCAAAAGTTCTAAGGTTCACCCACCAACTTATTCCCAAGCTACAAGACCAGCAACAACAAGGCAAGCAATGCCAAAGAAATAGTGATCCACTCCAACCACAAGGCCACCATGAAAACCAGCAAGGCATCTCATGTTGCCTCAGCGTAGATGCTTGGCAATTAATTAGGTCTACACGCAAGGCAGTGTCCCCATTGGAACACTAGTTTCTAAGGAAGGTCAGATCAAGTCAACCAGGCCAGAATCACAGGAGTAAAAGTCGCACCAGTCCAGACGTTTGCTATTCAAGGCTGCAGCAGTTTACAATTATTTAATCTTCAAGTGCTTTTGTCCGTACAAAGAAGTTTCATGGCAGTTATGTAATAAGAAGAGAATATTGAGTAAAGTCTGAGAATTACAGTTTCTCTTCTTTGGTGATTCATCTTGAGTATTCAAAAACATGTTAACTTGTGTAATTGCTAGTACATAAGAAACCTAGAGTTTCACTTTCCCTGTTCATTCCAGCTTTGATTAGACTCTAGGGCATGATTGCTAACTACGAAAAGTGAATGGACACCTTAAGAGTATGAGAATATGCACAAACTATTGGGGAATGTGACAGTACATAAGGATTAATCAAACCCACTAACCTTGAAAGTCATGAGGACGTGGTAATTAGCAATAGCACCCTAGTGGTGTGAACGCGAATAAAGGAAATGCGAATGTTCAGACCACCGTAACATTCGGCATGATACGATCTTCTTAAAAGTCAGAATTAGTGGCACCTTGAAGAAATGAGAAGAATGACGAAAAATTGGTAATAATGTCATGTGAGAAATGTCTGCACTCTTAATCTTGGAAGTTTCTCCGGAAAATAGTAAGTGCAACTGCACCTTAGCGGTGAACATGGATCAATAATGGTTATTCTTAGTTCAAGGCGACCGCTACAGTTCTCGAAAACCACTCCGATTTTTCCTGGAAATGACATTGGAAAATTTCCCCATCACCCTGCTCAGAAGCAAGGGGATCTAAATGTCAAGCTAGAGCATTCGGCCATCCAAGTATGATTCGGAGAAATCGTCTAGGCGAAGCACCTTTACTCAAGGGTGCAAAGCAAACTGGTGAGATCAAAAGCAGGAACCCTTGTTTGTTTCAACGGCAGTTCCCAAAGGTTCACTAGTTCCGACTTTTGTGGGAAAGCAACATCGAAGTTTGTGTCCTATCAGTCTTTCAAGCTAGCACACGATACAAGGACCAACGGAATGAAGGAGCTCTGCCAATACTTCATTTTGATGAAATGGCGAAGAATCAGTTCTACGGATCAAGTTGCCTATAAATCAAAGAGAATTATAACTCTCAAGAGTAGTAGCCTCGTCAGTCATAGTCGGTCGAAAGCCTATCCACCTTGGTAAAGCAAGCTTGAAGTCCAATTTGGTTAACCCTGTAACCGTTTCGCTTGGAGGTTAAACCCTGTGAAGCAGATTGGGTTGCAAGCAAAGGAATCGGTTATGAGCTGTTAACAGAGTTACATAAATCCCAAGCTATCTGGGTCGAATCTATTGCACACCCAAGCGGTCATGTCAACAGGACAGCCAGAAGAAGAGATAACTCAAGACACCCGTAGTTCAAGTAAAGGTAGGACAAGCAGCTTCTCGAAACACCTATCGTTTAGATCAAGAGCAGTTGAAGCGAAAGTAAGAATCCGTAGGTACATGGAAGTCAATTTCTAGGTTTCAAGAACAACTTCACCGATTTCGAGACAAAGTGAATTCTCGGAATACCAAAGGCACCAGTGTTATTTGTGCAGTCTAAGAAGCTTTCAATCTCTGCAGCTAGATCAGGGTCAGAGCGTTCGTAACTAGCCAATGCAGTTTTGGGGAAGAAAAAGAACACCAAGCTTAAAAGCCATCAGGTTACTGCTGTCCGGGTTTGATCAAAATCCGTCGGTGTGAGCGGAAGAAACCAGTAGAGGTTAGCATGCCAACCCAATCCCACCTTACCTTTTTCTTTCTAGCCCCGAATCTCGGGATGAGATTCCTGTAAGGGGGGTAGATTTGTCATAGCCCGTTTTTCGTTCGGGATTAAAAATCATTTAATAAATCATTTTCTAGAAATTAAATAGAATGAAAAGCAAAGTAAATCAAGTGAAACTATTATGGAAATTAAATTTTCCTTTAAAAATCATGGCTGGAAATATTTTTGAAATATTCTCCATGCCCTAAAATACTCTCTAAAATTTTTGTGAAATTTTGGAGCTCCGAGAAAATAATTTTAATAATACAAATAACAATTCAATAGTTATTTAAATAAATAAATAAATATTTAAATGAGCTGGAGGTATTTTTATTAAATACTTTGAGTTTTCTTTTATTTTTAGGATTTTTCTTGAAATTATTTAAGCATTGGAAGTATTTGTAAAAATTCAAGGATATTAGGACAGAACTCGAGATGAACTCTAATTTTCCTATCGCGAAATCCCGTCGTTTTGCATCCGGTCTCTCCCTCCCTAGCCTATATAAAGGACCGGCATGATCTCCTCCTCGGTTTCCTCTTTTTTTCCGAGCTTTTCCCGTGCCCTAGCCACCTCCCCCACGAGATCAATCTCACTCCATCGTCGGCCATCTCTCCAGCCGCCCCTAGCAGCCTGCTCGGCCGTTCCCGGACAATGCCGTTTCCTCCTATGGCATCACAAGGACGCCAGCAAGCCCGACAGGTACCTCCCTGAGTCCGCGCATCACCAGAAACACCTCGTCACCGTGAAGCCCGAGTGCCACCGCCTCTGTTGAACTTCGGCCATGTTTTCCCGTCGTCTTGGTCATTCCCGGTCAGTGGCATCGCCATCTCCGGTATCGCAGCAATGAGGAGAAGCCCGGCCACGGGTTCCCTTGGGCCAAAGACCTCCGGAAGGACCTCATCACCATGCATCAGAGGTCGTCTTCCTCCGCTGCATCTTCAGCCGCACCTAGCAATCGATCCCGTCACTGCCAGAGCTCGCTGAAGCCACCGTCGGCACCGTAGTAGCAAGCCGAGGCTCGTCCATCACTCCTTTTCCTCGAAAGGTTGCCGGAAAACCGTATCCACCATCAACCTGAGCTCGGCCGCCGCTTCCATCTCGTCGTCGACCGTTTCCCGTCGCTGCTCGTCATTGTGTAAGTGTTGGTAAGTGTCGCCTCTCCGTCCTCTCTCCATTAGTGTCCTCCATTTTCACCAGAGCGTCGATGTTCGCCGTTGCCGCTACCATTCCGAGCCATCGACTGTCGTACCTGCGTGGCTGCTTTCGTGGCTGCCACCTCAGCATCGTGTAAGCTCCTTTGTGCCACGTGTCTGTTGATGTGTATCCATCCTAGCTTTAAACCAGTTTCAATCTGAGCCGTTAGCTCCTGATCAACTCAATCCAAGCCGGCAATTGTTAAATATTTATTCGGTTTAATCTGAGCCATCCATCCTTTTTCCAGTTCAATCCTAGCCGCTCAAATCCTTTTGATCCTGTGGACCGATCGAGGCGACGTCTTAAACATCCTTTCCAGTTAAAAATGAATTAAAAATTGTGCAATAAATCATTTTAATTTCCAGAATTCATTTAAATGGTCCAAAACTTCTGAAATTCATATCTAATTTATACGAATTCCAAATTGGGTCATTCAAATTGCAAAATTCATCTAAAATTAAGCTTTACATGTTTGTTTACTTTTTATGTACTGTTATTTAGTTTTTATTAGGGTTTTCTCTTGTTTTGAGTCCTAGCATGTAGGTTTCGCCGTTTTGGAGTTCACGCTCACGAGGAAAAGAGTCTAGAAAGTTTTTTTGAAGGCGCAAGGGAAGTCACACTTCCATTGAAGCATATTGATCCTATTTTTATAAATGTTTTACGTTTGCAAATAAAATTGCATTGCTTTGCTAATTATATGAAATGATGGATTACCTATCTGCTTGTTTGAGCCTTATTTACTTGTTATTCGTCCTTTGTTAACCTGGGTGATAATTTGACTAGCTTTAGTCACTAATGTTAATTTTAGCTAGAATTATATGCTTATTCCATGCTTAATTACCAGTAGCTCACTAAATGGGATAATTACATTATTTATTCTAGTCTCTGATGAGCTATTGGTCATAATTATCTCAACTAAAATATGACAAAATGGTAGGCTGTGGTTGCATGGTTTTGGATAGTAGCACCCATGGCAATTAAGGACTGATTCATGGAAAACCCTGGAAGAATTACAGCGCTTAACACAAGCAAGAATGGGAACTGCTTGACTCGTAGTATAACTTTCTTTTGGGCAACGTACCCTAGTGAGGGTGGGCGTGATGGAGTTGGGTCGGCCCCGGTTTTACAGGTTGATCGGCTCCAAATTCACCGTGGCACGTGGGGGGCCGCCGATTACCCTTAGGGGAGTGGGGGCGAAACCTTGGTGTGGTATCGCTTGGTTAGGGAAAGTTATGCGAAAGGAATTGTCACGATTTCTCCCTTTGCAGTATCATGGTGGTACTTCGGGGGATGGTAACATGTGTGGGATCGTATCTTGTGGGTAAAGTTACGCACCTCTGATCAGAGTAAAACTGTTCGAATAGCCGTGCCCGCGGTTATGGGCGATTGACCAGATTCACTATGATTAGTCTCACTACTGAATAATTTGATTTAATGGAACTGGTTTAGTCAGGTAGAATGGTAGGGTCTGTTCAACATGGGGATAACGTTGTTCAGTGAAGATTTATTATTGACTTAATTACTCAACTGTTTTACTGTTTGAAAACATTAAATGTTTTTAAACCACATTTATGCAAAATAGCCCCAAGCCACTCTTGTTTCTCCTTGCACTTTTGCATTTCTCGGTGTGGCTTGTTGAGTACGGAGATTGTACTCTGTCTTGCGATGTTCCTCCTTTTAGAAGTGCAGTGCTTCTGAGTTGAAGATGGTGTTAGAAGATCAAGGCTCAAACCCCAATTGAGTTTGCCTGTGGAGTGGACCTGAAGCCCCGTTAGGGTCGTCTCTTTTTTCCGCTGCAGTGCTTTTTTGGGTGTGAGGACTAAGTGCTTCTTCAGTAAGTATTTTTATTTTATGCTTTGTTTTTATGTTTGGATCTGTGTACTAATTTTTCATTTTATGTACCCTGGTTGATTCCTAGAGAGGGATTTAATACATAAAATAGTCAGGAAATTTGGCTAAATTTTCGGGCGTGACATTCTTGCTTGGGCAAAACTCGAAGTAAAAGGTAGGGCTCTTTAGATTGGCAGTTACAACACCATTATGATTTCTTGATCCCTAGTAAAAAGAATTTGGTTGTGAGTATGCTGACCACTAACTTGTTGTTTTGAACCACCAACACTATTGAGCATAACACTTCCTTTCCTTTAACTTATTAACTTGGGGTAAGGTAAGAGGGAAACAGAAAGAGAAAAGAAAGGAGACAGGGGAAACTCAGAATAGAGCAGACTGCTTTACTAAACTTTAAATTTTATTGCTGTGAAATAGGTTGTTTTTTTAACACTGGACTGAACTCTTAAACTAGTATGGCTATATCACCGCCCCTTGATATAATCCATACGCTAACACCCACAGAAGCACAAACAAAACTTAAGCAAATAAGCTAACACAACGATCTAACTAACCAACAGGCTACTACTCTTGAGGGTAAAGCTTAGGTTACGCCATGAGTTCAGATTCTTCTTCAATCTCCCTTTGGGTGGGAGACTTCTTATCGATTCCTCTTCACCGGACTGGTCTTGAGAGAGAAAACTCTATTGCAAAGACACTTGACAACTTGAGTAGGCTTTACATCTTTATTTTCATCCGAAGAAATTTCTGCTCTTAACTTCCTTAATTCGTCTTCTAACTCAAAGATCCTTTTTTGATGAAGAACAAGCTTATGATTGGTGTCCTTCCGAAACTGTTCATTTCGTTGTGCTCCAACATATGGCAGAAGTTGCCCCATACTTTGAGGAGCATTTAGTGAAAATCCGACAGGAGAACTTGGGGCGATCGGAAACGTGGATTAACAGAGAACATGTCTCCAGGTTCAACGACTGGTTCAAGAAGTGTATTACAATGTCGACGGATGATTCAACTGTGATAGTATGATTGTTGGCGATGGGACCGTGTTGGGAGATAGACACATGGCAAGGATACAATATCAACGGTTACACATTTTACACCACACAACAAGATGACAAAAGCACAGTGCAAAATAGCAAAGTTCATATAGATGCATTCCAGGATCAAGTTGGGTTCAACACATACTATGGTCACATTGAACATATCTGGGAGCTGAACTACGTGAGATTCAAAGTCCCTATATTTCGATGCCATTGGGTGAATATACGCACCAGTGTCAAAGTCGACAAGGAAGGTTTCACTTTAATAGATCTATCCAAGGTTGGATACGTCAATGAACCATTTGTGCTTGTGAAACAGGTCGAGCAGATATTCTACATAAAAGACCTTGCAAACAAGAAGATGCACATCGTCAGAGATGGCAAGCGTCCAATTGTCCGGGTTGACAGCGTCGTCAACGAAGAAGAATACAATCAGAATCTTCATGTCACACCTCACATCGACCTTGACGATGATCCCCAAGAGGATGTGAAATATGCTCGGTCAGATCATACCGAAGGCATAACCTTGTGACTGATGCCTTTGTACTTTTGTTTTGCTATTTCTTGTAATGAATGAACTATTTTGTATTAGCAACCCTTTTGTGTCAATTATTTACTGAATTACATGAAAATAGTAGTTTATATATTGAATTTAGTTAACATGGAGAATTATTTAGTGAATACTTTAGTGAAATAAATAAATTTTGTAATGGATAAAATATTTTGTATTAAATTTTATTGAACATGGAGGATTATTCAGTGAAATATATAAATTGTACAAGTCAAAAAATTATATCGTTGACGGACTGTATATTAAAGACCGATAGTGAAGATGTCTCTTCCAAACGGGCTTAAGCTTTGAGACCGACAGAGATGATTAATGCACTAATCGGGTTTAAACTTTACGCCCGTCAATGATGAGTCATCGATGACGGGCCTTAATTGCATTCCGAAAAATATGATTAATTTACTAATCGGGCTTGATCTTTAAGCCCTCACTGATGAAGTCATTCGTGACGGGTGTTATATCAAGCCCATTACCGATGTAATTTTCCATCGACCGTTGGGCGCCGAACTAGACATCATCTATGATGGGCTCTATATTAAGCCCGATTGAGATGACTTGTCTCAATCAGGCTTAATCTAAAGCCTGTCATAGATGTGATTCCAAATCTGTCATAGATGTCCGTTTTTCTGTCAATCAGGCTTAATCTAAATCCTTCTGCATCATCATCACATGATGACCGTTTTTCTGGATACTCTCCTCAGCTGTCTTTAGCATCCCATGCAATTCAGCCAAGGTTCTATCCATATTGTTCATGTGATAATTTAATATGAATGGCTCGAAGCTCGGAGGGAGCGACTGGAGAATCACATCAGTAGCCAAATTTTGGCTAAGGGAAAACCTAGTTTTTCCGGACTCTCAATATAGCCAATCATCTTTATCACATGCGGACCGACGGGATTCCCTCAATAATCCTGCACGCAAACAAGGACTTCAAGGTGTTGAACCTCTCGGCCCGAGCTTGGTTGTCAAACATACCACGCAGTCCCTGAATAATAGTGTGAGCATCGCTGCTCCCATATTACTTCTGAAGCTCAGGGGACATTGTAGCAAGCATGAGACAGCTTATATCTAGGGCATCATTAGTGTGCTTCTCGTAAGCCCTTCATGCAGTTGCAATAGCATTGTTAGGCAAATCATCCGGATAAGGTACTTCAAGAACGTACTCCTTACACTCTTGCTTGAGAACAATTCTCAAGTTGCGATACCAATCCATAAAGTTTGTTCCATTCAATTTTTTCTTTTCGAAAATAGATCGCAAATTAAAAGCACTGGGTGTAGTATTAGCCGCCATTTATTCTACAACAGAAAAAGCAAAGTTTAGCACAATGTTTATGCTATGTCTATTGTTAAACAATTTAACATTAGACTCCCATTACGTATTTTACACCTTCCCTCTAGGTTACGTACTGGGTCAAGATCCACATGTTAATTAATTTCTAGTGAGCTTTGGCATCACTGCTAGAAAATTAATAACATCGGTAAGCAACACCTTGCTAATCACATCTCTATGTGACTCTTGTTGTTGGTGTGGCATCTCCATGCCCCGGCACCAACCTATGCCCCAAGGCCCAAAACTGTTTTCATAGCCTTGTTAAGTAAACCAAATGCCCCTGCTGTATATGTCCGACATATACCCCCTCGTGTTATGATAGAGAATGGCACTCTGCTTTGGCAGACCCACCATTGACGAGCATAACGGTGACGGGTGCATCATTTGGAAGGGCATCATTACTACTTAATTTTGCGAGGGATGCTATCCTATCAAACAAACATATCACATACGAAAGAAAGTAGAATAGCACATAATGAAATAGTATGGCCCCCTTCACATGGTGATCTCCATCTCCATGCCGGTGTAGAGGATCTCCATCTTCATCACCATTCTTCCGAGTGTCGAATGCTTGATTTCTTCAAACTAAGCTACTACTATAGAAGCTCTAATTGAAGATTACATCGACTCGTAGGTCGTGAAAGAATATTACAAGCATTGCACGTATGAAAGAATATTACAGGGATTGCACATATGAAAGAATATTACATGCATCACATGCATCTCATACCATTCTCTGCAAAAACAAGTTAGGCGTAGAAACGTTTTCTACCTATCGCAGAGATACGGCATTGAGACGACCTATAAGGGGGTCGAGGGGGAAGCCGCCCCCTCGCGGGCTTCCGGGCAGCGCCCGGAACACCACACGAAATCCATAGATCCAATCTATGAAATCGCTTACGGAAACCATATCGGCATAATCATATTATGTTGTCCCGATACACTATCAAGGGAGATGGTTTGCGTAGGCGCGAGGCAGCAAACAAGATCGGACTACGAGATAACTTCAGTATAATCACATTATACCGTTCTGATACACTATCAAGGAACACTATCTCGAACCCGACTCAAACCGAGTTCTATGGATATTGCTTTGACGTAATCAGATTGCGCCGTTCCGATACACTATCAAGGAATGCAATTACCATGAACTCTCCTCAACAAATCCCGTAAAACCGATTGATCTAATCAACCCATGCGCAAAACTTATTCCAGATCCAATCTAAAACCCAAACTAAGCAAGATTAGCTCTGATACCACTGAAGGGTTACGCGGAAGCTACGCTAGCCCAAAACAAAAACTTTTCTACCGCGCAAACCAGGAACACTTGCAAGTAAGGGCCGATAGATCATTACCGATTGGAGTATGCAGCAGAAATAGCCAATCAGGACTATCCGATCCGGAACAGTGTAGGTGATTCCCGCAAGCCGACAGCCGATTCCCGGGGACAGCCGATTCACCAATCAGCCGATTCGCCGATGTAGCTGATTCGCCGAGTCGTCTGACCGCGTTCTTTCGCCTCGCTCCGATGCGCTCGACCGCACCCGATTCCACCACAGCCGATTCGTAGCCGATCAACAGCGCGCAACGTAGCAGCGCCTCTACCATTATCCACACGTCCAGGAACAGAACACCGAACACCCGTGTGCTAGCACGCGATGCAAGGCTAAGGTTTTGGCTCGAAGGTGGGGAGGGTTTCCATGGAGATTGATCTCGCCGACTTCTAAAGCAGCGTGTGATCAGATTGATTTTGGCGCAATTGACTTCAATTGACGTGTAACAGCTCTCCACCCCTCACCCCTTTATATAGAGTTGGCCTACTGGGACTAGTGGATGATCTGGACTCTATTTTGAATCGGATCTCATCCGAATCTCATAGAGTTGGCTGCCCATACGTCGTAAGACTATAGGACTCTATCCGATCGGATCCCTATCCGATCAAACCGTATTCAAGTCCAACTCGAATCCTTGTTCTTATCCCCTTAAGCGTGCGACCCTATAGGTTCAGGTATACTAGGTTTCGGCTATAGTCTAACTTAGCCGATCGTCGGCTCGAGTCAACCTCGCCAGGCACATCCACGACGGCGCCTAGCGGCACATATTGACACCATAGTATACAAGAATATAATATCGGCTCGAACCTGTAATGTGTACACAAATCCCTTTGCCTCACGATACCAATTAAGCTATAGACAAGATGTGTGCCATCCCTTCAATAGCTTAACCATTCACTCGAACCATATTGGATTATCTGTCTGTTGATTGACTCCTCAATCAACTTAGCATGGCTATGCATTTCCATAATCCATTACCTCGAGGGGCCCAGAGATATCTCTCCAAAGGAGGGGCAAATTCCATCTTGATCACACACATCCCACTCCATGTTTCATAGCAAACCCGAAAACTACCTTTATAACTACCCAGTTACGGAATAGCGTTTGGTAGTCCCAAAGTAGGCTACTACACATGTTGGAATCTATGGTGATCTCAGGTCTAAGGACTTTGTACCAACACTACCTGAGACCAACTAATGGCACATTAATTCCTGTAGTGTCTCATGGTGGGTCTATCCAACAATGTGTTCTCTAACACATACGCTCATGTTTATTGATTTGGTATCTCCATACCCATGATCTATGAGACATGATCATAATTCAATAAACATGCCGATCTTAGAATCATATTAGTTCCAATAATATGATATATGATCAGGGATCATTTAGAAATAGATTCATACATATAGTCTCATAAATAAGTCACGTACTTATTGATCAATACAGGATGTCTATTTCATGGAACTTAATAACACTTTATTCATAAATAGATAAACATTGACCATGATATCCAACATCTCCATGTTGCCTCTAGGGCATATCACTAACAAATGTTTCATAGGTGACTTCTTCACGAGCATAAAGAAAACAGTCAGCTTCACCATTGAAGGAGAGGTCGGGAAGATCTTCTTGTCTAAGTCAAGAGTAACAGTTGCCTTGCAGTGAGATTGATTTCCAACATGAATGAAAACCTTAATGTATTTTGGTTGAACCTCATATCCAAGATCATACACCATACGACAGAGCTCACTTGTAAAGCCATAGTTTCCATGCTGCTCAACTTTCTTTGAAAACAATACCTTACGTTCTTGTACTGCCATACTCCCAGTAAACTTCTCGATCTTCTTGGGAAGATCACTGCGAATCATCATCTTATCCAACTTCTTATAGGGACCCATCTAGAATAAGTTGAAAACCAGAGAGGACAGAGAGATTGAGTAAAACATTTACAAGAAGCAATGGGATAAGGAGTAAAGCAGATTTTTCACAAATAGATTTTTTTAACAAAGACATGTCCTAATGGGGTAAACCGTTTGGCTTCACCTACAGTCAAGATGGCTCTGATACCAACTTGTCATGCCCGGAAATTCACTAGTAATTTCAAAACTAATTTGTGCAAACAATCCTCGTCTAGGAATCAGCCGAGGTACACAAATCGATAATTCAATATACAGATTCATCAAATAAACTAATGTGATAAATACTTACAAAAGAGGTACTTAGTCCTCACCACGAAAAAACTGCAACAAAAAAAGAAAATCTAGCGAAACTTCAACTCCACTCCCACTGGCAGCAGAAATGGGACCTAAGCCAAAAGATCTTCTCCTTCGAAAGCCTTCTTCGACTGAGGCTGATTGGTCATTGCAAGAATGAGTACATGGAATACTCAACAAGCCACACAACAAGTATGCAAGTGCACAGGGATACAAAGGATATCAATAATAGGGTTTCATTTGCAAAGGCAACATTTAACAAAAATTTAAGAAATTGTAAAACGGTAGAGTAAGTAGTCATCAATATTAATCAACACTGAACATCATCCCAATGCTTCATAGGCCCAACCAACAACAACCAATCCCAGTTGTACAGATCTAAACTTCATTACAGGAGCTAACAAATTATCATCACAATTTATCATCATTAATGAGTAGTGTGAGACTAATCACGGTGAATCTGGTTGATCGCCCATAACCGTGGGCACGGCTATTCGAATAGTTTTACTCTGGTCAGAGGTGTACAACTGTACCCACAAGACACAGCCCCACGACACGTTTTCGCGTGTCGGTGTACCACCACGATACCCCAGAAAGGGATTGTGACAGGACCCTTCGCATAACCCCCTCTAATTAACCAATTGTACCACACCAAGGTTTCGCCCCCACTCCCATAAGGGCAATGGGCCGATCAACCCTTAAAATTGGGGCCGACCCATCTCCATCACACCCACCCTCACTAGGGTACTTCGACTAGAGATAGCTACACTACGGATCCAGCTATTACCCATGCTGGCTTGTGGTATGCACGGTAATTCTTACAGGGTTTTCCGAGAACCAGTCCTTAATTGCCATGAGCACCCTAACAATATCATCAAACCATGTGCTCACGAC
Organism: Oryza australiensis; assembly: GCA_019925245.2. Lineage (NCBI taxonomy): Eukaryota > Viridiplantae > Streptophyta > Magnoliopsida > Poales > Poaceae > Oryza > Oryza australiensis. Next base: position 52,195 of record JAIFGZ020000522.1, on the reverse strand, counting down.
CCACCATTAATCAAATTATTAATGGTTAAGCAATTATTCCTAATTATTCCTAAATTGACATCATTAATTATCCCACATGAAATGACGCTAAAATTTCTAAGCATGGCTAAGAAATTATTCCTAATTTCTAATTAAACCATTATTCAAAGTTTAACTAGTCAAATTATAACCCCAGGTATCAAGGTATAGGGTAATCAATGCAAACTGGCCATAACAAAGGAATAGATTCATACCACCCAACGTCATTCAAAAATAAATGCACATTTGAAATAAATAGAGAATTCAAAAATAGGATCAACATGCTCAAAGGAATGTTTAGGATCTTTGTGACTTGCCTTGTAATAATTAGTCTTCAATTCACCTTCAGGAACTTCTTCAACAAACGAACGAACGACACTCTGAAACTACTGAAAACTAAACCTAGAACATAAAACAAGAAAAAACACTAATAAAAACCAAATAAACAGTAAAATTAAAGTTCATAAATTGATAGAGCTTAATTTTAGATGAATTATGGGACTTGAACGACCTCATTCTGATTTTGTATGAATTAGTTATGAATTTTTTACAACATTAATCCAATTAAACCTATTGATAAGGATTAAACTGGTTTATGACATAATTTATATTTATTTTTATATTGATAAAGAAGATTATTGATGTCAACAACTTGGAAGAGAAAATCGAGCAACTGACGGGTGGGACTCAGAGGTCAGTCCTACGGTCCACAATAGACCGAGTCCAATGAGACGATCTACGAGATTAAGACGGTTAAGATTAATTTGACCGAGGTTTGACCTAGATCCGATAGCTCAAAACTATCTGATCTAGGGTTTTAGATAGCAGCCATGTGACGACAGCAAACGATGGCGCAATGATGGAAATGACGGACGTAACGGAGAGAGGACGACAAGGTGACTCTTACCAACACTTATGCAACGACGAGCGGCGACGGGAGACGGTCGGCGGTGAGGAGGAAGCGGCGGCCGAGCTCGGGTTGACAATGACAATGATGTTCTAACGCTATCCAAGCAAAGAGGGCGAGCGGCTGAGCTCCCCTGGGTCCTTGCGATGCGAATAGTGAAGACGGCGAAGTTTGACAACCGTCGAGATGGTGACGTCCTCAGCCGGAGATCAAAACACGTAGGCGAAGCTCGGGTGCAAGGCGACGACCATCTTCGGGCGACGTCCAGGAAAATAGGAGGTGCGACCAGGCTTCGCACGACCACCACAGTGCCGAGGATGGTGACGGCACGGAGCAGCGACGATTGAGGTGGAGATCGGTTGACGGCAGTGGCGCTTTGGCTTGTGTCGACGAGCGGTTTTTGGTGCAAGGGAACCAGCTGCCGGTCTTCCTCTTCATGATGCGGTGCCGTAGGTGGCAGTGGCGCAGAGCGGCGACAATGGAGTTAGTGGCTAGGGGTGGCTGAACAAGGGCAGTCACGGTGGAGAGAGAAGGAGAACGTGGCGGCGGCTCTAGGGCTTGGGGAAAAACTCGAGAAAAAGGTGGAAACGGAGGAGGAGATCATGGGGACTCTATTTATAGGTTTTAGAGGGAGAGACCGAGTCCCACACGACGGGATTTAAAAGAGAAAGATTAGGTTCGGGATAAAAAGAGAACCGAGTTGCAAATTGAAAATTTGGATTGATTTCTTCGTGGATTTAGTTGATTCTTGGGGAATGGAAAGAGGATATAAAGGGGAATATTATCCCTCAACCAATTTTTGATTTGGGCAAAGGATTTGGCTGGATTTGGAAGGAGAAACGAAGAACACAGTTCGGGTGAACAGTGCACAGGTTGGAGGTTAGGGACGACCCTGTGGCGGGGAGGCAATCTGGACTTTTCTGTCTGAACTTCTTTGAATTTTTATAAATACTTAATTCCAAGAAAAATCCTAAAAATACTTGGACACCAAAAGTATTTAATAAAAATATAACAAGATCATTTAATGATTAATATATTTATTTAAATAATCACTAAAATGCTCTTTGTATTATTAAAATTAATAATCGAGCTCTAAAAAATCGAGAAAATTTCAGAGAGTATATTTAATCATGGAGAATTTAATAAAAATTAAATCCACCCATGTTCCAATTAATAATTTTTTTCTCCAACATTGACTTCACGTGCAAAAATTAGTAATATTTATTATAAATAATTTTGATGTTCAATTTGATGTTCAAATTTTGATAGATTTATTCAAACACTTTCTTTATTGATTCAATAATTTATAGAAATTCTTTTTTTACAACGATTTAAATTTAAGTGATTTTTAGGGTGTGACAACTCCATGCCCCTTACAGAAATCTCGTCCTGAGATTTGGAATGGCTAGCAAGAATAAAGTAGGGAAATTATTTGTTGATGCATCTTTCTCAAGAATTAACTAACTAATCCGATAGGCTCTTCAATTCTCTTACTCGTTCCTCTTCCGAAAAGAATTTATTCTCAAACTTAATCCATCTTCGGATACTTTCGATATTGACTCGACTCGAACCTTAAACAGATTTTGTTTTTGGATTTCGAATTACGGTGGTATCTGATATGTGCTCTGCTCTAACTTATTCTTCATAGATCCTTGATTCAAACAAATCTGCAGAAGTCTTAACACTAGAGTCGAATTATTTCCCCTGTTGCCACATCTTTGAGCAGAAATGGTATCTGACATTCTTTCCAATCCCACCTTTTATGATAGATGATTTCCTCTTAATTTGTGAAAACAGTAATCTCTAAAATTTACCCAGACACAACAACTTTATTTTTCTTGGCTTCGTAGTTCTCCAATTGATATATGAACCCAAAACATCTTGCTTGATCTAATCTTCATTTTATGTCAGTATGTCGGACATTCTGTAGTCGTTTCTCATAATTATGACTTTTAACCATTCAGACTCCTGAGCTCCTGGTATAGTTCGACCATCAGTCAATCAGAATATCAAATTAGTGCCCCCATTCATAGGTTACTTCTTAGTAATCATATCTCCTTCTATTACCACCTTTTCAATTTCAAGATATCTTAAGATAGAAAACTTCATAATTCACTTGATCCTTATTGTTTCTCAATCTGACCTGATGAATAATGATCCACTTCAAATGATTCTTAAATTACAAAGCTGATAGATAAGAACCATTTGTCTATAGCTCTACTAACTTATCATCCTCATACTCTAGATAAACGTAGCAGTGACGTTCTTGGTCAATTTTCATTCTTCAGATCAACATAATAACATTGTCCACACTCATTCTCGTACCCTGGTTGTACATGCAACCAGTAGAACAATTCTTCTGCTAACCCATAGAAACTTTGAAGTGATTCGTCAAGACTTGCACAATGATGTGTCACAAGCAGTCCATTCATGACCTTGTGCCGCATTACTAGAGTAACACACTGGCTTTAATGCTTCCACATAACCACTGAAATAAGAAACTTCCATCACAAATTTCTATATGCTTGCTTACTGCCAACTTCATCATTATTCTCATTTTCTTGAGTGACCATAAACATCTATCTGATTTTGATATTATACCGACCTCTGATGGTCGTTAAAGTCCAATTATAAGATTCTAGAACAACCTCTTAGTATTCATAGTGTCACTTAACTTGGTTACATAACTGTTCAACCCAGCGATAGTTCCATCCGACTGAATCCACGATTTTAAACGGACGGAAACTCCTTAGAAAAAAACTCTGCATCTCGTTTATCTTTGAATAATAAACCACTTCATCGATATGCTTGTCTTGCGACTAACCAAATTGGATTTGTCAAAGCCATCTCTTAATCCATAACTTCTTTTACATTTCGTAACTACCACATAACTTTCCCATCGATCACTTTCGATAGTACTTGTTTGTCCCAACAAATGAAAATGTTGCAATGGTTACAACCATCACCCTAACTGTTAGGCGATCTGTTAGAATTTTTGTTCGTCCTTTATGACCTTGATCATTACTTAAGTGAGCTAGCAACTGCTTTCTACATGGTCCATTCCTTTAACCAAAAGCAAACACTTTACGAACAAAGTCTTCGCTTGATATTTCTTAACCAGTGGAAAAATGGAATTGTGTACCATTACCTCAAGCTCCCATTATTCCAAAATAATGCAATCTCCACATTCCATCTTCTTCCATTTGAAGACATGAAATTTTTTTCTTCTTTCTACAGAAACAACATCTCTTTAGATTTCTCATTGTTAAGGATGTTGGTCTTGCTGACACTATTAACTTGATCCACGTATAGTGTAAAAAGAAATCATCCTTTCAGACACCTGTAAACTCATCCCTTATAAACCTCAGTGTAGCGATTATGATCATCCTGATGTCTCGAAAGTAAACTTTCAGCTTTCTCATTCCTTTATGTCCCTACCTCAAAGCAAACTTTTATCCTGAAACTATGTGCGGGACCTATAGTGAATAATTTTTCTTAACACAACAATGGTGTCCGTTGAGCTTTTGACCTTTAACCTTGCTTAGGACACTTGGCTTCTAAATGCCTGGATCTCAAAATAACATTTTTTTCATAATTTTGAATGAACTGTCTTGGCTTACTATTACTTGATTCCGAGTAGGGATGGTAGACCATATCCTTAGACTGACTGGGTTTTGACTTAAGGACTGAATTCTGACTTGTCAATTAAAATCACATCATACTGCTGTAAGTTGAGAGCTGCACTCCACTAACACTCTTTCTTCTTAAGCTAGCCTGAATGGTAACCACTTGGTCAAAACACAGAACTGGATTTTAGAACTCTAGTAAGGTGATTTGTATGTTTCGCCCAATTACTTCTTGCTTGGGCAAAACTCGAAGTAAGAGGTCGGGATCTTGAGATTGGGAACTTGAGATTGGCAGTTGCAACACCATTGTGATTTCTTGATCTTTAGTAGAAAGAACTTGGTTGTGAGTATGCTGACCACTAACTTGTTGTTTTGAACCACCAACACTGTTGAGCATAACACTTCCTTTCCTTTAACTTATTAACTTGGGGGTAAGGTAAGAGGGAAACAGAAAGAAAAAAGAAAGGAGACAGGGAAACTCAGAATAGAGCAGACTGCTTTACTAAACTTTAAATTTTATTGCTGTGAAATAGGTTGTTTTTTTTAACACTGGACTGAACTCTTAAACTAGTATGGCTATATCACCACCCCTTGATATAATCCATATGCTAACACCCACAGAAGCACAAACAAAACTTAAGCAAATAAGCTAACACAACGATCTAACTAACCAACAGGCTACTACTCTTGAGGGTAAAGCTTAGGTTCTGCCATGAGTTCCAGATTCTTCTTCAATCTCCCTTTGGGCTGGGAGACTTCTTATCTGATTCCTCTTCCCCGGGACTGGTCTTGAGAGAGAAAACTCTATTGCAAAGACACTTGACAACTTGAGTAGGCTTTACATCTTTATTTTCATCCGAAGAAATTTTTGCTCTTAACTTCCTTAATTCGTCTTCTAACTCAAAGATCCTTTTTTGATGAAGAACAAGCTTATGATTGGTGTCCTTCCGAAACTGTTCATTTCGTTGTGCTCCAACATATGGCAGAAGTTGCCCCATACTTTGAGGAGCATTTAGTGGAAATCCGACAGGAGAACTTGGGGCGATCGGAAACGTGGATTAACAGAGAACATGTCTCCAGGTTCAACGACTGGTTCAAGAAGTGTATTACAATGTCGACGGATGATTCAACTGTGATAGTATGATTGTTGACGATGGGACCGTGTTGGGAGATAGACACATGGCAAGGATACAATATCAACGGTTACACATTTTACACCACACAACAAGATGACAAAAGCACAGTGCAAAATAGCAGAGTTCGTATAGATGCATTCCAGGATCAAGTTGGGTTCAACACATACTATGGTCGCATTGAACATATCTGGGAGCTGAACTACGTGAGATTCAAAGTCCCTCTATTTCGATGCCATTGGGTGAATATACGCACCAGTGTCAAAGTCGACAAGGAAGGTTTCACTTTAATAGATCTATCCAAGGTTGGATACGTCAATGAACCATTTGTGCTTGTGAAACAGGTCGAGCAGATATTCTACATAAAAGACCTTGCAAACAAGAAGATGCACATCGTCAGGGATGGCAAGCGTCCAATTGTTCGGGTTGACAGCGTCGTCAACGAAGAAGAATACAATCAGAATCTTCATGTCACACCTCACATCAACCTTGACGATGATCCCCAAGAAGATGTGAAATATGCTCGGTCAGATCATACCGAAGGCATAACCTTGTGACTGATGCCTTTGTACTTTTGTTTTGCTATTTCTTGTAATGAATGAACTATTTTGTATTAGCAACCCTTTTGTGTCAATTATTTACTGAATTACATGAAAATAGTAGTTTATATATTGAATTTAGTTAACATGGAGAATTATTTAGTGAATACTTTAGTGAAATAAATAAATTTTGTAATGGATAAAATATTTTGTATTAAATTTTATTGAACATGGAGGATTATTCAGTGAAATATATAAATTGTACAAGTCAAAAAATTATATCGTTGATGGACTTTATATTAAAGACCGATAGTGAAGATGTCTGTTCCAAACGGGCTTAAGCTTTGAGACCGACAGAGATGATTAATGCACTAATCGGGTTTAAACTTTACGCCCGTCAACGATGAGTCATCGATGACGGGCCTTAATTGCATTCCGAAAAATATGATTAATTTACTAATCGGGCTTGATCTTTAAGCCCTCACTGATGAAGTCATTCGTGACGGGTGTTATATCAAGCCCATTACCGATGTAATTTTCCATCGACCGTTGGGCGCCGAACTAGACATCATCTGTGATGGGCTCTATATTAAGCCCGATTGAGATGACTTGTCTCAATCAGGCTTAATCTAAAGCCTGTCATAGATGTGATTCCAAATCTGTTCAGCTCTATACATTACCGCAAAAAATTGTTATGTCCTCACTTACTCAGAACCCTAGCACGTCGTCCCCGAGCACGTCGTCGTCGTCCCCTAGCCCATCGCCGTCGTCCCGGAGCCCTGCGCCGTCGTCCCCGAGCCCGGCGCCATCTTCTTCCCTCGTCGCCACCGAGCTCTAGCACGCTGGTCTCCATCTCATGTGCCTGCAATATAATGGCGTTGAATGTGAGATGTGCCATGGATGTATATGAATCTGTGATGTGCCATGCATGTATATGAATCTGAGATATTGCCATGCTATGAATTCGAGACTTTGAGATGCCATGATAATGTTGTATATGTGTATAATTGGCTCGGGATAATACTGTGTAATGTGTGTAGATGAATGTAGCTTTGTTATATTTTGATGTTGGCACCAATATAATGTTGTAGTGACATATGTAGTTTCCTGACACTTTTTACAAATTGATAAACATCTAGTGATAAATGTGCATATATTAGTGTTGTCTTATTATATTTGAGGTAGTCCTTTCCTTTCTCTTTTAAAAATAAGGGAATATATATAAAGCATGTGATCTTTATTTTTCTTGGAATGAAATGCATATATTAGTGATTGTGCTAGGACTCTTATAGTTGTATTGATGTTAGTTGGTGACCGGCCTATTATCGTATTATCTCCTACCTTTCAAAATTATGTTCAAAGATTTATTCTCCTCCCTTTAAAAAATAAATTATGTATTTCCAATCCCTCTTCTTCTCGAGTAAATTATTTTTTTATTTTATGATGTTGCAAGCTATTTAGAGGATGTCGCAGCACGATGGAACACCGTCGACGACAACTAGTGGGTCCACACGGACACGGGCCTTTAGGAGCAACAATAGAATCCCAAGGGAGAGGTACACCATAACAGAGGTGGACCTCCTAGGAAAGCCGACCGCACCCAAGAACATGTGCAGGAAATTTAGCTCCATATGTGGAATAATAGGGAGGCAGACCTTCACGATCTTGGTTGATAACGTCAAGGACGTGCCGAACATTGAGAAGGAATCTGCATGGCTGAAGTTTAAGGAGAGCTTCGACTATCCTGCAGCTGATGAGGAAAGGCTAAAGACTATGGCCTTCAAGTCGTTTGGAGCCGCTTGGAAGAACTTCAAGTCCAAGCTAGTCAACGAGTACATAACCAACCCTAGCGCAGGGGAGCCTTTTTGCGGAATGCCCCAGGCTCATGCAAGAGGTGTGGGAGAAGTTCGTCGAGAAGAAATCAACTGAGGAAGCCCGAGCCAAAGCCGAGGCTTTTACGGCACTCCAGGCTCAGAACATGCACCTGCACCGACTTGGTACCGGGGGATATGCCAGGAAGCTTGAGCAATGGCAGAAAAAGGATGAGGCGGCATAGGCATTCAACACGCCACCTCCATTTGCCGATATCCCGCACCCAAGGGCAAGGAGCTGGGCAAGGGCAAGGGCTTTGAAGAACAACGATGGAACAATCACTTTCCCAAATGCCAAAGATCATCAAGTTTATGAACATATTGTAAGTGTCTTACCTTAGTATGTTTATTTTCTTTACACAAATCGTACTCTTGATTTATACCGAACTCACTTGTACTGCAAAAAGAGTTGGTTGCCATGAGACAGACCTCCCAAGAGGCTTGCTCTTCTAGACGCGAGGATGACATCCGCACTCAAGTGTTAGGCAACAACGAACACCGTGGACGGACTAGGGGCGTTGGCGATTCCGTCCCCTAGAAATATGGTTTTCTAGAATACATGGGGCAGTACAAGAAGCGGGCCCTCTCAAAGGAGGAAAAAGATGCACGTCTGGTTTAGACGATCCGGGAGTAGGTCAGAGCTGAGCTAAGATCTGAATTAGAGGAGAGGCTGCAAGAGGTGACTACCAAGATCAGGGAAGAGATGCGAGCACAGCTTCCGACCACCGAGGACGCCATCGTTTTGATTTGAGACGGTCTGACACAAAAGCAGAGCAGTTGCGCGTCAACTGAGGTGGCAGAACATCCACAACCAGTCCTATCCGCCGTCGATCAAATAACGGTAAAACTCTTGGCCACAATGCGTAACAGTCTTAACAAATCCTTTAGTATTCTAAAATTATGGATGAGTCTATCGCAAGAACCGACTAACTGCATGCTAACAGTTAAGGTGATGCCAACCTTCATGGTTCCGGTGGACGAGGGACTTGCCTTTAAGCCGACCCAAGATAAAAGAGTGCATGGGGCACAACTGATGGTTGAGCAGGTGAAAGTGCAAGTAGACATGATGAAGAACGAATGGGCCCATTTGCCATTGCAGCATCCACCAAATGATGAGATCCTAACCCTAGGAACTGCACATGGAACCTTTATCCAATGGTAGAAAAACCTCATTGGAATCAAGTTGACTCCGAGGTCAGCCACTCCACCCAGCACTCGGCCGCCGCCCCAACTGGCATCTGCTCGTTTAGGCCCTCCAGCCTCTCCAGCTCCCGCTGTTTGACAAGGTGACATGGAGGCCGACAACACGACCATTAATCCCCCACCGCTCAAGAAATCAAGGAAGGCGTGTTCCTCTCCTCCGCAAGTAACCAATGAAAAACCTACAGCAAGGGTAAGAGGAAGAGCCCAAGGCAAGGCGCAGCCCTCGCCTAGCTTCAAAGAAGCTAGACATGACCAAGAATGTTCCTCCATCGTTGTTCCAACTAGGCATGCCTTTGGTTGGAGACAACGCCCTACGAATGATAGGAAAAGCTTGCAGGGAGCTCCACCTCTACTACATGGAGAGGAAAAGCAAGAGGACGAACAAGGAGAATGACATCATACGCTATCACGATGGAAAACCATTTTCTGGGCCTAAAAACTACATTGTCATAGACTTCAAAGATCTGTTCGACCTCTACAGACTACGAGCGGTGGACACAAGTCTATTGAAGTGCTACTCCTTGTAAGTATTCTTGCATTTCTCAATTTTGGTAACAACAATCCTTATAACATGCTTATAAGTGACATTGTCTTGTGTGTAGGCATAGTTGGAAGTGGTGCCAGATATATGCACCGGAAGTGGCCTTCCCGGATCTACAATTGGTCACGGTCGCCAATCTTCATCACGACAGGAAGGCAATTGTGGACTATATAGTTGAGACCTTGTTGTTCAACCAAGACAAGGAGTACTTTCTGTGCGCGTATAATCAATAGTAAGTGTGTACCCTAAATGTATGCAATTGCATGACACGTAGTGCTTTAGAATTTAACTTTCACTATATTGATGTCGCATTTCCCATTGGATCCTTCTGGTCATTACGCCAAAGTGGAGTACATGTCATTACATAAAATCCAAAATCACTAATACGTACGACTGGACCCCGATCCAAGAAGCAATGAATGAAGCATGGGGAACATATGTGGAGAAAGGAGGCCGGCATAACAATTTTCAAAAAAGCCTCATCCACAAAATGGACTTCCGCTGTCAAACAACAAATAGGCGACCAGTGCGGATTCCATGTGTGCTACAACATGCGAATTCTGTACAACAACAAGTTCATGACTATGGCCGAATTTGAGGTTTGTTATCTCAATTGTGATATATAGTACCTACTTTGAATTATATATATATCGATTGAATTATATATATATACATGAACATGAAAGACGACCCAATTTCTAAGAGAGAACACACTGCTTTCCTGCTGATGTGGCTGGGGAAATATGACTTCTGCAGATCGAGCTATGGGCCGACTAGTAACTGGCAACACATAGCCGAAGCCTTAGTGAGCAAACAACAAATATTTGCTCGACTATCTATACCAGATGCTAAGTAATGCATCGGTCGGCTAGCTTCTCAACAAGCCATCATCACAGGTGGTTGCTGCAGCTATGGCTAAACCTTCACCTTCACCGGGTTGCACAAAGGCCGTCCCCATTAGAGGCTGATTTCCCTTTAATCTAGCCAAGATTTGAAGATGATGAAGAAGTGACCACCCACCGATGCCTGTCATACGAGGAAGCAGCAGCAACCTATCCCGGATCCAAGCTAATAGTCGAATACTTCAAGAACTGGTTCAGCAACCTATACATCGGCTTCCCAAGCAGCTCCAGGATATGGTTCGCTTACACAGATTTTGAAAGATTCGAAGTCCCAGATGATCTTTGGCTGGATGAGCTCAACTCTGATGGATATGACAAGCCAAGGGAAATCTATACATCGACTATCACACCTTGTATCCTGCCTGTCGGCATTCACCAAGGGCGCAACATTCAAAAATCTTATGAGTTCTATCATTCGATGGTGGCCGCAAGACAACTTGGCATGGTTCAGCTGCCGATCGGCCTCTATTGCGCAGACAAGATCCAATCCAAAGGCAAGAGCGAGGGAGATATCATGATGAATCGGCTGCTCAGCATTCCTAGCCCGCCTCTAGGCAGCATCGATAACATTGATCTGGCGGTGAGGAGGACAACAATCTTCAGCCGATGGTGGAATGAATGGACACGGCACTTGTTCCATCAATCGGCCTCAATGTACCTGACCATCGTCGACCCGGAGATGACTCCATCGGTAAGTTTCTTTCTTTGTCTTAGCTTTCTTCGGCCACTTCTTATATTATTGACTGATCATGCCTCATTCATTTGCAGACGACCAATACTTCACCTCTGCACACAAGCAACACTGGAGTGGCCATCCATTATGCCCCTAGCGTGCTATCCGACGGCTGCGGACTGGCCCCGTCCATCATCGGCTGCCATGCGCTGAAGGTGGGCACTTTGCTTCACGACCAGACCCGCGCGCCACTGCATCGGCTGAAAAGGGTGGCACCGTCGGCTGCTGCTACTCTGGCTGCAGAAAAAAGAAAACGAGCTTCAAAGATGCCGAGGACAACCCTAGCCGACGACTTGCCCCCGATTGACCCGGACGTGGACGCGGCCCTTGAAGAAGAAGTTAGGGACGAGGAAATGGAGGAAGCCGTCAACGCCGCCACAGCCGAAGCAAGTTCTTCGGACAAGTACGCTCAGACTCCATTGGCCGAGCAGACCACCGAGTGAACTCCAAGCCCTCCGAAACGCGTCCCTCGTCCTCAGCCGGTAAGCATTTTTCATCGCTTAACCCTGCCATATTGTTTTATATCACTATAACTTATCAGCTTTCTGTGTCTGTAGGCAAAGAAACTAGCCGCCAAGAAGAAAACAGCTCCCCCTCCTTCGGTAAACTCTATCTTTATTTCCTTCTTATTAGCTGTTAGTGATATGCACTAGAGGCAACATGGAGATGTTGGATATCACGTCAATGTTTATGTATAAATGAATAAAGTGTTATTCAGTTCCATGAAATAGACATCTTGTATTGATCAATAAGTACGTGACTTATTTATGAGACTCTATATGTATGAATCTATTTCTAAACGATCCCTGATCATATGTCATATTGTTGGAACAAATATGATTCTAAGATCGGCATGTTTATTGATTGATGATCATGTCTCATAGATCATGGGTATGGAGATACCAAATCAATAAACATGGACATATGTGTTAGAGAACACATTGTTGGATAGACCCACCATGAGACACTACAGAATTAATGTGCCATTAGTTGGTCTCGGTAGTGTTGGTACAAAGTCCTTAGACCCGAGATCACCATGGATTCCAACATGTGTAGTAGCCTACTTTGGGACTACCAAACGCTATTCCGTAATCGGGATAGTTATAAAGGTAGTTTTCGGGTTTGCTATGAAACATGGAGTGGGATGTGAGTGATCAAGATGGAATTTGCCCCTCCTTTGGAGAGATATCTCTGGGCCCTCGAGGTAATGGATTATGGAAATGCATGGCCATGCTAAGTTGATTGAGGAGTCAATCAACGGACGATAATCCAATACGCTTCGAGTGAATGGTTAAGCTATTGAAGGGATGGCACACATCTTGCCTATAGCTTAACCGGTATCGTGAGGCAAAGGGATTTGTGTACACATTACAGGTTCGAGCCGATATTATATTCTTGTATACTATGGTGTCAATATGTGCCGCTAGGCGCCGCTATTGACAGTCGGCTCGGTTGGACTCGAGCCGACGATCGGCTAAGTTAGACTATAGCCGAAACCGAGTATACCTGAACCTACAGGGTCGCACGCTTAAGGGGATAGAATAGATATTCGAGTTGGACTCGGATACGGCTCGATCGGATAGGGATCCGATCGGATAGAGTCCTATGGGCTTACGACGTGTGGGGCGGCCAACTCTATGAGATACGGATGAGATCCGATTCAAAATAGAGTCCTAATCGGCCACTAGTCCCGTCGGCCAACTCTATATAAAGGAGGGAGGGTGGAGAGCTGTGGGACGTCAATTGCATCGCGTGCAACAGAAGTCGCCGAGATCAATCTCCACGGAAACCGTCCCCACTTTCGAGCCAAACCCTAGCCTTGCATCGCGTGCTAGCACACGGGTGTACGACGTTCTGTCCCCGGACGTGTGGATACCGGTAGAGGCGCTGCTACGTTGCGCGCTCTTGATCGGCTGCGGTCGGGCGCATCGGAACGAGGCGTGAGAACGCGGCCGGACGACTCGAATCGGCTGATTGGCGAATCGGCTGTCTCCGGGAATAGGCTACACTGTTCCGGATCGGATTGCCCTGATTGGCTATTCCGCTGCACTCTACTCTAATCGGTAACGATCTATCGGCCCTTACTTGCAAGTGTTCCTGGTTTGCGCGGTAGAAATTTTTGTTTTCGGCTAGCGTAGCTTCCGCGTAGCTTCCGCGTAACCCTTCATTAGCACAGCCGAATTTCTGACTTGCATCTTTTCCAGCCTCCCCGTGCTCCAACACCTGCCCCCCATGTATCAAGGGAGCCGACGCCGATGGTCGCATGTGATGGTGATGCTGAGGACGTGGCCACCTCAGTTCCAGCTATCCGAGTAAGTCCTGTTCGGCTTCATAAATCGGCTTATTAATTTTGTCAGCTCTATTAACCAACTTCTAACTTGCAGTCTGTAGCCGATCTCCTGGATTTTGATATATCGGAATTCTTTGATCCCGACAAGGGCGTTGATAAGGCCATAGTGGTATCAGACGAGGAGCTACGAGCAACTCTGTCAGATATAGCCAAACGGCTGGAGTGCTCCCTCAATTTCATGGTCACCGACTGCGGTTCCATTCGTAGTCGGTTTGAAGACATTCAAGATCGGCTGCCGGACCAGCTGGCTGACACTATTGCACCGGCCACATTTATGAAGGCGCATCGGCACAAACTTGAATGAGCTAAACAGAGGATAGCCGATCGCCGCGAAAACTAGGCATTGGAGGCAACCATCAAGGCTAGCCAACAAGAGATCACTGCCGAGAAGGCTAAGTTTGACGCTTTGAAGACCGAGCTGATTGCTGAACTTGATCGACTTCGCAAGCGTCGGGAAGAGTTGATAGCCGAACTCGCCAATATTGACGCCGATATCGTGGCCAAGGAACAACGCGTGGCCGGCCTGCCGAAGGAGATCGAGGACCAGCGAGCGAAGATCAAGGTGGCCGTGTCAAATCTATCCGATATGGCCAAGGCAATGAAGCCGATCTCGGGGAACAACGAAGCCGATGCGAAGGCCATCGAAGAAATAGACGGGATCCGTCGTAGGGTGATATCGGCTATCAAGGATTTCGTTTCGCGTTGAACTCACTTGTAATAGCTGGCTAGGTATTCTTGTACTTAACTTTTTTGCACGTTTTGTGATCGGCTAAGACATCTTCTGTAATCGGCTAAGACATCTTCTGTAATTGGCTAATCGCAACTCAATCCTTGTATAATGTATGCTTGCCGATTATCTCAAACTCACTTGATGCCGATTACTTCAAAAATGTTTGAAAATCGTGAAAATTTTCGCCCTGCCTGCTTGACATCCCTGCTTGACATCGCGTTGTTGTCGTATATGCCCCCTAATTTTGTTGATGGTGTTCCCAACGTTAACAAAATTATTGAATAAAAAACCCTGTTGTTGTCGGCTAGGCTAAGCCGATGTATGAAAATTAGGGGAAAAACTTGGCGTGAAAACACCCTAAAGGCGATGCGTACGTTACAACGCATCGGCTAACATGAATCGGCACGACCATGGCCGAATCACGAGTTGATCCATACACTGGGGTAGTATTTCTTTAAATATTTGCCGTTTAGAGCCCTCCCAAACACTTCTCCATCTAATCCTTCTAGCATATAAGCTCCTTTAGAGACGCATTTATGGATCTTGAATGGCCCTTCCCAATTTGGGGACCATTTGCCGAACTTATTGTCTCTTGATCCGATCGGCAATATCAATTTCCAAACGAGGTCGCCCTCTTCGAACGACTTAGGGACAATCTTTTTGTTACAATGGCGGGCAACTCGTTCCTTATCCTTTATCACTTTTTCCAAGGCCCTCATCCGTGACAACACCAAATCTTCTGATTCATCTACCATGAGGTTGTAGTAATCATCGGTTGTAAGTTGATCGTGTAACTGAATTCTTCTAGAGCCGATGATGTTTTCCCATGGTAAAACTGCTTCGTGCCCATAAACTAGTTTATACGGAGGAACTTGGATGGATTCGTGGCAAGCCATCCGATAGGCCCAAAGTGATTCTGCTAATCGGCTATGCCATTGCTTAGGATATTCAGAAATCTTCCTCTTTATCAGCTTAATCAAGCTCTTGTTTGAAGCCTCTGCTTGTCCGTTGCCTGAGCATAATACGACAAAGAATTGAGTAGCTTGATTCCCATGCCATCGGCAAACTGAACAAACTCATCTGATATGAAGATAGATCTCTGATCTGTTGTTATTGTTTAAGGGACGCCGAATTGGTACACGATGTGTTCTTTAACAAACTCGATTGCGTCCTTCGAATCGACCTTCTATAGAGGGATTGCTTCCACCCACTTCATGAAATAATCTGTTGCGACTAGTATGAATTTATGTCCCTTACTTGAGGGTGGATTGATCTGGCCGATCATATCTATAGCCCAACCTCTGAATGACCAAGGCTTTATTATTGGGTCTATAGCTGATGCTGGTGCCCTTTGTATGGCTCCGAATTTTTGAAAATCCTGGCAGCCCTTGTAGTACTTGAAACAATCCTCCAGCATCGTTGGCCAGAAATACCCCACTCTCCGTAATAGCCACTTCATCTTATGAGCCGATTGGTGTGTGCCACAGATTCCTTCATGCACTTCTCCGATAGCCACCTTGGCTTGATCGGCACTGAGAAATTTGAGTAGCAGGCCATTGATCGTCTGATAATATAAGTCTCCATCGAGCAAGACATATCTTAAAGCTTTGTAGCGCAATTTCCTTGAAGCTGACTGGGAAGGATTCTGTAAATAATTGTAGACTTCAAACCTCCAGTCGTCGGCTGTTATGGTGGCAATCTTTATCTCAATATCTTTTGTCATCGGCTTGTAACCCGATGCCCCTTGAGCTAAATCATTGTCTTCTGCATTCTGCTCCCTGGGGATATGCTTTAATGTAACTAGCCGAAAGCTGTCCATCAATTATCGGCATTGTTGATAGTAGACCATCAGCATATCAGTTTTGCACTAATATTCTCTCGACAACTCGCTGATGACTAACAGTGAATCCCCCATAATTTCGATGGCGTCAGCTTCGACTTCCTTGAGAAGATGCAATCCTTTGAGCACTGCCTCGTATTTGGCTTGGTTGTTTGTGGCGTGGGGGTTGATTGAGAATGCAAATTCAAAACTTGCCCCCCTTGGGGATATAATTACCAAGCCGATACCGCATCCACTCGTGCAAACCGAGCCATCAAACATCAAGGTCCAAAGCATAATTTCCACTGAGCCGATTGAATAATTTCTATGTTCGACTACAAAATCGGCTATAGCCTGTGCCTTGACTGCCCTGGGTGCCTGGTATCTCAAATCAAACTCTGTTAAGGCAAAAATCCATTTTCCAACTCGTCCTTTTAACACCGGAGCCGATAGCATATATTTGACTACATCGGCTTTGCATATTATTGTGCACTCATTGGACAATAGATAATATCTTAGGTTGGTACATGAAAAATACAGGCAAAGGCATAATTTCTCCACTGGTGAGTACCTTGTTTCTGCATCCAACAACCGTCGGCTAAGATAAAAGATGGCCTTTTCCTTCCCTTCGACTTCTTGATCAAGACTGAGCCGATTGACCTATCGTCGGCTGACAGATATAATTTGAATGGTATCCCTTTTTATGGAGAAATCAGAACTGGAGGCGAGCTTAAATAATTCTTGATATTGTCCAATGCTTTCCGTTGCTCTGCCCCCCAAGTGAATGCTTGATTGGCCCTTAAGCCGAAGCAAACGTGTGAACGGCTCCATCTTTTCTGAAAGATTGGTTATGAATCGCCTGATGAAGTTGATTTTGCCGATCTGAGATTGCAGTTGCTTCTTGTCCTTCGGAGGTTGTATTGTCTTAATAGCATTGATGCTCCTTGGTGTAACTTCGATCCCCCTCTCATGAACAAGAAACCCTAAAAATTGCCCGGCCGACACACCGAACGCGCACTTCAGTGGATTCATCTTGAGGCCATACTTCCTTGTTCGCTCCAAAACCTGTCTAAGATCGGCTATGTGATTTTCTGCTTCCGTGGACTTGACCACGACATCATCAATATAAATCTCTACTAGGGAGCCGGTCATATCATAAAAAATATAATTCATGGCCCTTTGATAAGTTGCTCCAGCGTTTTTCAACCCAAATGTCATGACAACCCATTCATACAAGCTGATTGCTCCTGGGCATCTGAAAGTAGTCTTGTGAACGTCTTCTTCGGCCATAAAAATTTGATTGTAACCTGCGTTATCATCCATGAAACTTATTATCTTGTGGCCGGAAGCAGCATCCACTAGTAAATCGGCTATGGGCATTGGGTACTCATCCTTAGGGGTGGCCTTGTTTAAGTCTCTGAAATCAATACACACCCTAAGTTTA
This sequence comes from Oryza australiensis, assembly GCA_019925245.2. Classification (NCBI taxonomy): domain Eukaryota; kingdom Viridiplantae; phylum Streptophyta; class Magnoliopsida; order Poales; family Poaceae; genus Oryza; species Oryza australiensis. The sequence goes on along the minus strand of JAIFGZ020000522.1, from coordinate 34,379 downwards.
CCATTCTTTTTTATCACTGGAACAATGTTCGAGACCCACTCGGCATATCGGCAGGGCCGAATGAATCCAGCGTCATATAGACGAGTGATTTCGGCTTTGATTGCATCATACATATCGGCCTTAAATCTCCTAGGAGACTGTTTGAATGGCCGATAACCCGGCTTGATAGGAAGCCGATGCACAACAATAGATGGGCTAAGACCAGACATCTCGAAGTACTCCCAAGCAAAACAATTTTTATATTCCTTTAATAAATCAATAAGCTGGGATCTACAATGAGAAGACAAATTTTTACTAATATATGTCAGCCTAGGCCTATCCCCAGAGCCGATATCTATTTCTTCTAGCTCGTCGGCTGACATAAATCCTTGCCCAAGCTTGCCATCGTTGTCGTCCGTGGTGTCCTTGTCGTAGACGCTCGAGCCCTCCATGACACCTTCAAAGCAGCAGCTGCGGCTCCTCTTCTCCGATTGGCTGTATGGCAAAATCTGACACTTTAAGAAAATCGGCTTGCCAGATTTTCCCGGACAGAGAATCGATGCCATCGATTTCCCATAATGACAAATCGGCATTAGCGATGCTTACTGACCTGACGGCTAGTACAATTTCAATCTTGTTGCCAACCCATTGTATCAGACTTTGGTGCATGGTGGAAGGGACGCAGCAATTTGCGTGGATCCAGTCCCTCCCAAGCACTAGGCTGTAAGACCCCTTCCCGTCGATGACAAAGAAGGTTGTTGGCATAGTTTTGCTGCTAACGGTCAGCTCCACGTTGAGTACTCCCTTGGCCTCTGATGGGTTGCTGCTGAAGTCTTTAAATACCATATTTGTTTTGATCAAGTCTTCGGCTACCTTGCCCAATTTCCTGAAAGTTGCATACGGCATCAAATTTATCGCAGCCCCTCCATCGACCAGCATCTTGGACATCAGCTTGCCGTTGACAAATCCCTTCACGTAGAGTGGTTTGAGATGCCGATTTTTAGTTCCCTCTGGTTTGTCAAAGATGGCTTGATCTTGTGATAAGGCTAGCTTGGCAAGGGTATCCTTAACGCTATCTGCATCGGCCTCGGTGACGCCGAATTCGGCTGACAATATGAAAACCATATTGACCGATGCAGTAGCTTTTCCTTTACCTTTGGCTGTCCTCCTGGCTGGATCAGCTGGGCTTTCTTTGGCTTGGCTTTCGTCGGCTGGTGCGGTTTCCTTCTTGGGCCTCCACTGTTTCCTGCCCAGCCGACGACACTGATCCCGAATCATCTGCCGAACTTCTTCTTCCTGTCCCTCGCATTTCAACCTCTGGATTCTTCTCTTCTGAGTTTTAGTGAACAGGTGAGAGGGGCACCATTGGGGGTTTAGCCGATTGATCATCATCGGCTGCCTCTTCGTCATAGTATTCGTCATTCTCGTCTTCCTCAAAGAAGTCTTGATGGATCGGCCCAAGCCGATTGTGGACAGACTACCGTGTCTGGTTCAACTGCACGGCCTTGGGAATGAATTGAGTTGGCCTTCGAACCGATGGGTCTCTGTACTCGTCCTCGCGGTACTCATTGCAAGCCGGGCAGTTTTCGATCGTCGGTAACCTCATCCCCGATTCCCAACAGAATTGGAAAAACTTGCATCGCCAGTCGCTGTGATGCCTAATGAAGTGGAAGCCTGTAACCTCGGGTTCCCTCACATAAGGCCTATTGCGCCGAGCTTCTTCTTCCCACCAAAATCGTTGTTGAAAGTGGCGTCGGCTGTCCATGCGGATCGGCTCTTGATCAGCCGATCGGCCAGCGGGACGCACATGTTGATTGGCGCGGCTTGGTCTCCAGTCGGCTTCTTCTCTGCCTTGACCCCTTTGAGAGTTTCGGCTAAGTTGTTCGTCATTCTGTTCTGCCGATCAGCTCGCGCGGGGCTGGCTTGAACCATGTTGACCGGGAAAGGGTTTCCGTCTACCTTTATTGGCCGAGGTGAATCGGCGAACTTGAGTTTCTCAGCCTCGAACGCCGACTGGATCTGCTGCCTGAAAACTTTACAATCATTAGTGGCATGGGAGGTGGATGTTGTGCCACTTACAGTACTTTTTCCTCTTGAGTTCATCGGCCGATGGGATCACATGATTCTCGGTCAGTTGGATCTGCTTCTCCTTTAGCAATAAATCAAAGATCCTATCGGCCTTGGTGATGTCAAAATTGTATTTCTCCTCCCTGGCCGTTTTCAGCAGCCATTAGTAGACAATGGCCTTTTTGTTTTTGGTCCATTCGGCTGCAGCAACTTCTGCATCATCGTCGCTTGTTTCTAAATCAGATTTGACGATGACGTGGGCAACCTTCTTGACAGCCTTCCTTGATTCTTGAAATCGCTGCTCGTGGGTCGTCACCTTCTGCGCCAAGTGGGCTAGGATGTCAAAATCGGGTCCGACAATTTCATCTCGTGATTGCCATTGTAGAAATAGCTGTGAAATTTCTTCTCGAGATCGGCCCAACTCTGGACAGAGTTATAAGGCAATGAATAAAACCAAGTGAAAGCCGATCCCGGCAGCAAGAGTGGGAAAAGACGAATTCTCAAGGCATCTCTAGTCGATGCCTCTCCACACTAGGCTAAGAATCGACTGACGTGTTCGTATGTTGAAGTGCTGTCCTGCCCTGAGAATTTGGAGAAGTCTGGGACCTTGTACCGGTTGGGTAATGGCACCATCTCAAAGTGCTCTGGGTATGGATACCGATACATATTCCCAGAATCTTTTGGCCAAATTGATCGCGCATAACGTCGGCAATCAAATCGGCCCAAGTCTTGTTGTCTTGAACCAGTTGTATCGGCTCGTATTGATCATACTGCATGGGTGCTTGCCGATACTGAGGTGGCGTTTGAGGCCGATAATGTCGATCTTGATGGCCTCCCTGGTACTGATACTGAAGTGGGTTGCCAGCGGGAGGCAGCCGATTCGCCAGGGGTGTCTGTGGTTCTGGAAAGAGCTGTCGGCCATCGGCATTGTATTGTACTCCTGGAATGAGATTGGCAACCAGCTCTTGCTGCCGATTGAAATTGAACATGCCGGCTAGCTGCTCCTGGGTTGGATGTTGCTGTCGGTTCAGAATAACGGGCGATGGCCTTGAAGCCGATGCAGTTGCCGTCGGCTAATTGAGGACTCCTCCTGGCGGCCCTGGCTGTATCGGAGGCGGGATCGGCCGGTTTTGGGTCGCCAAGACCATGTAATTGGGGAACTAGCCGTCTGTGAAGTAGGTTGGCCCCCGCTGTAGCTGATCGGCAATCTTGGAATTGACCACAGTGGCAATCATGTTATTCAGAGTGTTGACCAAGATGCCACTTTGATTGACGAGTGCATGATGTATAGCCGAATCGATCTGGTCCTGCAAGGTGTGCAGCTCCGAATCGTCTTGTTCTTGTTTCTGCTCCTCCATCTTGCGTTTTCCTTTTGTATCATCTGAGGAGGATGCCTTGAGGTCGTCAATGCTGAACTTGTACTTCTGGTGGACGGCCCAAGACCTAGTCCCGGCGAAAGATTGTAGATAGTTGCCCTACAGTTCCTCCACCATCTTCTTGTAATCGGCCAATTGCTCGGCCGACAGTTGCTCCATCTTGACAGGAATTGTGTTTTCTTCGCTGATTTCAGGGCTCTTGACGTTAACCATCACGTCGGCTTTGTTGAAGTGCTTTAACCGAGTCGATGGTCCCACTGGGCGTGCCAAGAAGCATGTTGATGAGAAAATTCTCTCACGCGCTGGCTTGGGAGATCCGCTCAGCTCAAGTGTAGGTCCGTCCTTAGCTACCTGTGATGATCTAGGCGTGCCAATTGGTTTGATCTGCTAACCAATAAGAAATAATAAATAGATACATGCGTTAAGGTTAAAGTTAGATCATACCAGATTGGCTCAACAAACCAACTTGCATATAATTGCCTTCTCGAAGCATATTTAAACTAAGTGACTGGGATAGATTGGCTGTGCCGAGACAGTATGAATCACTTAACCTAAATATACATCAAGATAATAAATATATGCGTTCATAATTTAGTCGATGCTACAGGTCTAACATGAATCGGCTAATACTCCGATACATCTTATAAAAAGGTATCGATCTAACCTAAATGCGTTAAACCTAGATCAATCGGCTGTCGGCTGATACCACCGGATTGATACTAGCTTAAGGCATTTAACTAGATTGAGATCTTAATATAAGAGGCAACTTTAATATATCTGATAGTAAATAATGGCAAAACATTATTAAAGCAGGTAAGGCTGGCTGAAACCCCAGCACTGTCTCTACGGGTAGGCATCTAGTCAAATAGCTCTAAATACTTCTAAAAGCGATTTAACAGATCATGGATGATGCAGCATTAAGTATAAAAATATAGTATTAGATCTATATAGACCGATGCAAACCCTTCAAGACGGTGGATACAACATATTACCTAGTCCAACATCTTGATCTAGCTCTGTCGGCTGCTGTCTCTCGAGAGAAATGAGCCGATGGCGAGATAGATCTAGATATTGTTCTAGATTATATGTCGTATATGATAACTTGCGCAGTTTATAACATTAAAACCTAGAGTGTCATAATGATGTAAGCACTAGATTCGATGAAATAAACCACTAACAATAAGAATTTACCTCATTCCGGGTCCAATCCATGCAACCCAAAGCCAGATCAAGAACTCGTCTAAAAGAAAATAGGAAGCGATACGCCGAAGTCCTATTTATACCCTAGAATAACATTATCCGTGCAAGACATGGTTTGTATCTAATCTACTTTTCAAAATACGACAACAGCTCGGGATACAGTCCCATGTCGTGTTACAAAAGGAAATATCTAAACAAACCCTATTTTACAGATACAATTGCCGTTACAGGACTTTATCCATAGATGGCAATAACTTAACGAACATTTGGGAACCGAATCTTCCTTCTGTCTTCAATCTTCTTTATCGGAAATGGTTCCATCTCCTTCTCTGAATTGGAATCGGCTATCGGCTATCCATGTTCGATTCGGCCTCAGCCGACTAGCCTTCCAGCCGATTTGATCGTGGCCGACGTAACCTCTGTTTTCTCCGTACATCATTTTCCAATCCGATTCCGCTATAATCTCAGCTCGGACTTAGGAATTTAGTTACCAAATTTGGTCGTTAACACAAAGACATGTAAATATGTAACACTTATGATATTATTAAATTAAAATTGTCAAATGTGCTTTATACTTGCAATGTGAATTATGTGAATTATGGATGTGTATGTGAATAGATATTGTCAGATGTATGTGAATGTCAGATGTAATATATCTCTATTTCTATTATTTTTGCAGCGGGCATGGCTAGCAAAGGCCTGAGGCTAGCCAAAAAATAGAATATTTGTTTGGGGAAAACCTCATCGGTGACGGGCTTTAAATTAATCCCGATGGAGATTTTAGTCATCAGTGACGGGCTTAAGTGCCCAATTGAGATGTTAGTCCTCGGGTCAATGGTGACAATGGCTTTCCGATGATCATCCAAGGAAAAGGAGGGACATACGACCTTCGGCTGGACCTTGCGAAGCTAGTGGTGAAGACGGCGACCAACACCGACAAGAATTGTGGTGGCATGGCTCAGTTGGAGATGAACAGAAGCAGCGGGCGCTAGGGTTCACGACGACGTTGGCCTTACTAGGGTTTTCGACGGAGGAGGGATGTCTTCCGGCTTCGTCTCGGCGCTGCGATGCCAGAGGTGGCGATGGCACTGACCGAGGACGGCCAAGGTAGCGGGAAAAGATAGCCAGAGTTGTGGACTAACGGTGGAGAGCGAGGAAACTTGCAGAGAGGTGGCTAGGGCACGAGAAAACTCGGGAAAAAAGGGGAATGAGAGAGAACTCACGGACTCTATTTGTAGGTTCAGGAGGAAGAATCCGAGCTTAATACGACGGGTATCCACTAGAAAAGGAAACTAGGGTTTTAGGAAAGAGGAAGTCCACTTCGAACTCAATTCCGATCACTTTCCTAAAGCTTTGGCTCGGGTTTCCTAATAAAAAATGCCGAGGAGATCAAGGGGAAAGTTTACCCTAATTCAATTTTGGAATCGGGCAAGAGATTTAGCCGGATTTTAAAAGTAGAAAAACATTGGTTGTTTCGGATGAACAGTGCAGCTGGCTGGACGAAGAGGAGGACACTATAGCAGAGGGAGTTAAACTATACTATTTTGTCCTAATAGTTCTGGGCTGATTTGGGAGAAGGAAGCAAAGCAGACTTTCCGAGCAAAGGCAGGCCAGGTCGGAGTGGACAGAGGGAGCAGAAACAAACTTCCAGAATTCGGTCCAAACTCTAGAAAGAGAATTTTAATTACTTTTCCATTTAAATTAATCGTTGAAATGATCTTTGAATTTTCATAAATACTTCCCATGCTCTAATAATTTCAAGAAAAATCCTAAAAATACTTGGACACTCAAAGTATTTAATAAAAATATAACCGAATCATTTAATGATATATTTATTAATTTATTTAAATAATTACTAAAATGCTCTTTGTATTATTAAAATTATTTATTTATTATAATAATTACTAAAAATTTGAGAAAATTTGAGAGAGTATATTTAATCATGGAGAATTTAATAAAAATTAATTCCACCCATGTTCAAATTAAGAAATTTTATTTTCTCACATTTACTTCACCAACAAATTAATGAAATTTATTGTAGATACTTTTGATGCTCAATTTGATGTTCAAATTTTCATAGATTTTATTCAAACACTTTCTTTTAATTATTAAATAATTTTTAGAAATTTATTTTTTAGAACAATTTATATTTAAGTGATTTTTAGGGTGTGACACGTGTAAATGATTACGTGGAAGCTACGATAGCTAATAACGAAAATTTTCTACCGCGCAAACCAGGAACACTTGCAAGTAAGGGTCGATAGATCGTTACCGATTGGAGTATGCAGTGGAAATAGCCAATCAGGAGCTATCCGATCTAGAACAGTGCTGGCTGATGACAGCCGATTCCCGCAAGCCGACAGCCGATTCACCGAGTAGCCGATTCGCCGAGTTGTCCAACCGCGCTCGCGCGCCTCACTTCGATGTGCCGACCGCGCCGATTCATAGCCAACGAACAGCACCGCAACGTAGCAGCGCCTCTACCGGTATCCACACGTCCGGGAACAGAACACCTAACACCCGTGTGCTAGCACAAGATGCAAGGCTAGGGTTTTGGCTCGGAGGTGGGGAGGGTTTCCGTGGAGATTGATCTCGCCGACTTCTGTTGCGCCAAATCAGATTGATTCGGTTAATGCAATTGACATGCATCAGCTCTCCACCCCTCACCCCTTTATATAGAGTTGCCGGTTGGGCCTAAAGGCCCATCGGGACTCTATTTTGAATCGGATCCTATCCGAATCTCATAGAGTTGGTCGTCCAGACTTCGTAAGCCCATAGGACTCTATCCGATCGGATCCCTATCTGATCAAGCCGTATCCGAGTCCAACTCGAATGCCAGTTCTTATCCCCTTAAGCATGCGACCCTGTAGGTTCAGGTATACTCGATTTCGGCTATAGTCCAACTCAGCCGACCGTCGGCTTGAGTCCAACTCAGCCGACCGTCGGCTCAAGTCCAACTGAGCCGATCTGTCAACAGTGGCGCCTAGCAGCACATATTGACACCATAGTATACAAAAATATAATATCGGCTCTGAACCTGTAATGTGTAACAAATCCCTTTGCCTCACGATACCAATTAAGCTATAGGCAAGATTTGTGTTCCATCCCTTCAATAGCTTAACCATTCACTCGAACCGTATTGGATGATCTGTCTGTTGATTGACTCCTCAATCAACTCGGCATGGCCATGCACTTCCATAATCCATTACCTCGAGGGGCCCAGAGATATCTCTCCAAAGGAGGGGCAAATTCCATCTTGATCATTCACATCCCACTACATGTTTCATAGCAAACCCAAAGACTACGGAATAACATTTGGTAGTCCCAAAGTAGGCTACTACACATGTTGGAATCCATGATGATCTCAGGTCTAAGGACTTTGTATCAACACTACCTGAGACCAACTAATAGCACATTAATTCCTATAGTGTCTCATGGTGGGTCTATCCAACAATGTGTTCTCTAACACATGTCCACGTATATTGATTTGGTATCTCCATACCATGATCTATGAGACATGATCATCAATCAATAAACATGCCGATCTTCGAATAATATTTGTTCCAACAATATGACATATGATCAGGGGTCGTTTAGAAATAGATTCATACATAAAGAGTCTCATAAATAAGTCACATACTTATTGATCAATATAAGTTGTCTATTTCATGGAACTAAATAACACTTTATTCATAAATACATAAACATTGACCATGATATCCAACATCTCCATGTTGCCTCTAGGGCATATCACTAACAACGTGTCCCCCATTTTGTCCTGTTTGCGAGGCTTGCAAAGGAAGCCTTCTTCCCGAGGACGGGCGGCGAACCTCCATCCTGGTCGGGGCCATGCATGGAGGTCAGACTAAGGAGCCGGGGCCGAAACAGGGGCCGTGGTCGGGTTTGCCGATCACACCCGTGGTCAGGCTCCCGACCCCAGTCCGGAGACATCCGATCCGGTCTGCTCTGCCTCCTTTTTTGGGTTTGGGCTACCCTGGGGTGGTACCCTCCACAGCAGCCCTCGATACTAGGGGTCAATGGGACATTTTGCCCTAGGATTTGTGGTATCCTGTATAGGGATTCTAGTTCGATCTCTGAAACTCTCCCAGAGTATTCGGGCAGGGGCACCGGTCAGGTGCACCTGCTAGGTGTTGCCCTCGAGCCTTGGGTTGGATGGTACATTCAAGCCTAGGGTCAAGCATCATGCATCAACCTCGGTAGTCTTATTTCTTAGTCAGCTCGGTGTCGGCCAGCAGGCTTAGCCATCCCTAGCCTGATTGCCGATGGTGGCCAGCGAGATTGGAGAAAACGTTGCCTGGAGGCAAGTAGTGTTCGGTGCCGTGGGAGAAGCCATAGCCCGAAGGCTGATGACGGTCGGCGAAGTCGAAGAGGTCATAGCCCGGAGGCTGATGGTGGTCGGCGAGGTAGGAGAGGCCATAGCCCGAAGGCTGATGGTGGCCGACAAGGCTGGAGAGGCCATAGCCCGGAGGTCGATGGTGGCCAGCGAGGTAGGAGAGGGACCCCGAGGGATTGGTTGTTTGTCTGGCGTCTCGATTTGTGCGCGCGCATGCTGCGCACATGGGCCACTTACGGTTTGAACAGAGTGCCTGTCACGTCCCATAAACCCGTCAGATTCGAGGTTGCATATCGGCTCCTCAAACGTCGGGCATTCCATCCGTCGCCAACGGCTCAAAGATCCAACGACATGGTTTCCCTTCTTTGATGATGTGGCGGGCCCAAAGGTGCGTTTTTCGAGGCACCGACGCTTGTTATGCACGCAATTAACCGCTGGGTGACGTGGCGGCCTAGGCAGCGGTTTGGCCAAGATTCCTTGAGCACGTCGTGCACGCCGATAATCACGCCTTCAGTTATCCGCTTCTCAGCCTCCTTCTTCCTCACGCTTTTTCACCAAAAAATTCTCAAGTCCTTCGTGCCCTTTTGCTTTCGCTGAAGGGTTACGCGGAAGCTACGCTAGCCGAAAACAAAAATTTTCTACCGCGCAAACCAGGAAGACTTGCAAGTAAGGGCCGATAGATCGTTACCGATTGGAGTGTGCAGCGGAAGCAGCCAATCAGGGCTATTCGATCTGGAACTGTGTAGCCGATTTCCCCGAGCCGACAGCCGATTCCCTGTGCTGCAGCCGATCCGAGTCGCCAACTACGTTCTCGTTGCCGATCAGCTGCTGTCGCCTCGCTCCGATTGCCCGATTCGTAGCCGATCAACGAGCGCGCAACGTAGCGGCGCCTCTACCGGTATCCACACGTCCGGGAATAGAACGCCGAACACCCGTGTGCTAGCACGCGATGCAAGGCTAGGGTTTGGCTCGAAAGTGGGGAGGGTTTCCGTGGAGATTGATCTCGGCGACTTCTGTTGCACGCGATGCAATTGACATGCCGCAGCTCTCCACCCCTCCCACCTTTATATAGAGTTGGCCGACTAGGACTAGTGGCCGATTAGGACTCTATTTTGAATCGGATCTCATCCGTATCTCATAGAGTTGGTCGCCCACACGTCGTAAGCCCATAGGACTCTATCCGATCGGATCCCTATCCGATCGAGCCGTATCCGAGTCCAACTCGAATGCTATTCTTATCCCCTTAAGCGTGCAACCACGTAGGTTCGGGTATACTCGGTTTCAGCTATAGTCTAACTTAGCCGATCGTCGGCTCGAGTCTAACTCAGCCGACCTGTCACGGCGGCGCCTAGCAGCACATATTGACACCATAGTATACAAGAATAATATCGGCTCGAACCTGTAATGTGTATACAAATTCCTTTGTCTCACGATACCAATTAAGCTATAGGCAAGATGTGTGCCATCCCTTCAATAGCTTAACCATTCACTCGAACCGTATTGGATTATCGTCGTTGATTGACTCCTCAATCAACTTAGCATGGCCATGCATTTCCATAATCCATTACCTCGAGGGCCCAGAGATATCTCTCCAAAGGAGGGGCAAATTCCATCTTGATCACTCACATCCCACTCCATGTTTCATAGCAAACCCGAAAACTACCTTTATAACTACCCGATTACGGAATAGCGTTTGGTAGTCCAAAAGTAGGCTACTACACATGTTGGAATCCATGGTGATCTCGGGTTTAAGGACTTTGTACCAACACTACCGAGACCAACTAATGGCACATTAATTCTGTAGTGTCTCATGGTGGGTCTATCCAACAATGTGTTCTCCAACACATGTGTCCATGTTTATTGATTTGGTATCTCCATACCCATGATCTATGAGACATGATCATCAATCAATAAACATGCCGATCTTAGAATCATATTTGTTCCAACAATATGACATATGATCGAGGATCGTTTAGAAATAGATTCATACATATAGAGTCTCATAAATAAGTCACGTACTTATTGATCAATACAAGATGTCTATTTCATGGAACCGAATAACACTTTATTCATTTATACATAAACATTGACGTGATATCCAACATCTCCATGTTGCCTCTAGGGCATATCACTAACAATCTCCCACTTGCACTAGAGTCAATCATGTAAGTATCTAATACCCATTGCTCTTGTGTGCGCCTCATGCTTCGGGAGGGAGAGGTTTTGTCGGCGGATCGGCTATGTTGAGATCCGTGTGCACTTTGCATATCTTGACATCACCTCTGTCCACTATCTCGCGGATGAGATGATATCGCCGAAGTATGTGTTTGGACTTCGATGTGACCTCGGCTCCTTGGCTTGTGCAATGGCTCCACTATTATCACAATAGAGAGACATTGAACCGGTCGTACTAGTCATCACACCAAGCTCAAACGAATTTCTTGATCCAAACAGCCTCCTTTGCGGCTTCCGAAGCGCAATGTACTCGGCCTCCGTTGTAGAATCAACAACGTATCCCTTGGAACTCTTCCACTGATCGCGCCTCCGTTCGGGCGAGAACACGAACCCGATTGCGATCTATAATCATCCTTGTCCGTTTGGAAGCTAGCATCGGTGTAACCACTTACAACGAGCTCTTCTTCACCTCCATAGACTAGGAACATATCGTTAGTTCTTCTCAAGTACTTAAGGATATTCTTTACGGCGATCCAGTGACCTTCACTGGATCTCGACGGTATCTCGCTCGTAGCACTCAAAGCGTACGAGACATGCAGGCGTGTACAAAGCATGGCATACATGATGGATCCAATTGCCGAAGCATATGGAACCATACCCATCTTATTCCGCTCATCATGTGTCCGAGGACACGATTCTTGCTAAGATTAATGCCATGTGACATGGGCAAGAAACCTTTCTTGGAATCATGCATGTTGAACCTTTTCAACACCTTGTCAATGTATATACTTTGGCTTAATCCAATTAGCCTCTTGGATCTATCTCTATAGATCCGAATTCCCAATATATATGTTTGTCTCCCCTAAGTCTTTCATGGAAAAAGTATTTTTCAATGAAGACTTGACGGATTCTAGCATAGGGATATCATTTCCAATCGTAATATGTCATCCACATATAAGATTAGAAATAAAATTGCACTCCCACGACCTTTTTGTAAACACAGGCCTCTTCTTCGTTTTTGATGAAACCAAACCCTTTGATTACTTCATCAAAACGAATATTCCAACTCCGAGATGCTTGCTTCAATCCATAAATGGATTTCGTAGCTTGCATATCTTTCAGCGATTCGGATCGACAAAACCCCGAGGTTGTATCATGTATACATCCTCGCTTAGGTTTCCATTTAGGAAAGCCGTTTTGACATCCATCTCGCCATATCTCATAGTCGAAATATGCAGCAATCGCTAGGATAATCCGAATAGATTTAAGCATTGCGACGGGCGAGAAGGTTTCATCATAATCAACTCCTTGAATCTGTTTAAAACCTTTCGCCACCAATCGCGCCTTATAGATGTGAACATTTCCATCCATATCGGCCTTTTCTTAAAAACCCATTTGCACTCAATGGTTTTGACACCATCGGTGGATCAACCAAGTTCCAAACTTGATTGTCGTACATGGATTCTATTTCGGATTTCATGGCTCCAAGCCACTTGTTGGAATCGGGTCCCACCATCGCTTCCTCATAGGTCTTAGGTTCATCGTTGTCCAACAACAATATATCACGTTGTTTGCACGTGACATCGGGTGCACGACGTGATCTTTCGACTCCGTGGGTGGTGTATCTACAACGGTGGCGCAACACTTTGCTCCTCTGTTGTGGTTCGTGGTCGCGAAACATTTTCGGGTGTTTCTTGAACTTCTTCAAGATGCACCCTGCTCCCACTAACCCTTCTTGAAAGAAACTCTTTCTCCAAGAAGACACCGTGTCGGGCAACAAACACTTTGCCTTGTTCCCGATTATAAAAGTAATATCCCTTAGTTTCCTTAGGATATCCCACAAAGAAGCACTTGTCGATTTGGGTGTGAGCTTGTCGGCTAAACGTTTTACATAAGCCTCACATCCCCAAATTTTGAGAAAAGACAAACTAGGGGTTGCCTTGTCCACATCTCATATGGTGTCTTTTCAACCGACTTAGATGGAACTCTATTTAGTGTGAGCGCAGGTGTTTCAAGAGCATATCCCCGAAAGGATAACGGAAGATCACTTTGGCTCATCATCGACCGCACCATGTCCAACAAGGTGCGATTTCTCCGTTCGGACACCCCATTCCATTGTGGAGTTCTGGCGGAGTCAACGTGGAACAATTCCACAATCTTTGAGATGATTACCAAACTCTTGGCTCAAGTATTCCCCTCCACGATCGATCGTAGAAACTTGATTGTTTTCCCTAAATGATTACGTACTTCATTCGGAATTCTTTGAACTTTTCAAAGGATTCGGACTTATGCCTCATTAAGTAGATATAACCATATCTACTAAAGTCATCGGTAAAGGTAATGAAGTACGATAACCACCTCGGCCGTTGAGCTCATTGGTCCACATACATCGGTATGTATGAGTGCCAACAAGTCACTTGCTCTTTCACATGTCCCGTGAAAGGTGCCTTTGTCATCTTACCAAGTAAACAAGACTCACATGTCTCAAATGATTCAAAATCAAAAGAGTGAAGCAATCCATCCTTATGGAGCTTCTCCATGCGTTTCTTATTTATATGGCCTAAGCGACAATGCCGGATAAACGTGGGGTTTATATCATTAGAGAGTTGCCTTTACGTATTAATGTTATAGATGGGAGACGCTTCAAGATTCAAAACATATAATCCATTCACCAATGGAGCATGAAAATATAACATATCTCGAGATATATTGAACAACCATTGTTCATTGATCTAAAATCATATCCTTCCGCTTGCAAACATGAAGCGGAAATAACGTTTTGACATAGTGTTGGAACACAATAACAATTATTTAATTCCAAAACTAATCCGAAGGTAGATGAAGTGGTATTGTGCCGACAAGCAAGCGTAGCAACGCTTGCTCCATTGCCGACGCGCAGTTCACCTCGCCCCTTCTCAATCCTCTACTTCTTCTCATTCCACCAACGATTTGCAAATATGAGCTACGATCCAGTATCAAATACCCAAGAGTCGGTAGGTGAAGTAGCAAGATTAATGTCTATAACATTAATACCGAAGCGAAGTCGTACTTTGCTTCTTTTTGAGATCCTCCATGTACTTCTTGCAGTTCCTCTTCCAGTGGCTTTGTCTCTTTGCAATAGAAGCAAACGGCATCGATGCCGCCGACCCCTTCTTGCCCTTCTTTGCATTGGAGGCACTCGCGATCTCATCGGGAGTTAACTTCCTCTTGGTGCAAAGTTTCTTGACAGGTGGTTTGCGCTTTGCCTTCGCATCATCATCACATGATGACCGTTTTGGATACTCTCCTCGACTGTCTTTAGCATCCCATGCAATTCAGCCAAGGTCCTATCCATATTGTTCATGTGATAATTCAATATGAATGGCTCGAAGCTCGGAGGGAGCGGCGGAGAATCACATCGGTAGCCAACTCTTGGCTAAGGGAAAACCTAGTTTTCCGGACTCTCGATATAGCCAATCATCTTTATCACATGCGGGCGACGGGATTCCCTCAACAAGCATGCACGCAAACAAGGACTTTGAGGTGTTGAACCTCTCGGCCCGAGCTTGGTTCTCAAACATGCCACGCAGTCCACTGAATAATAGTGTGAGCATCGTTGCTCTCATATTGCTTACGAAGCTCGGGGGACATTGTAGCAAGCATGAGACGGCTTATATCTAGGGCATCATTAGTGTGCTTCTCATAAGCCCTCCGTGCGGTTGCTGACGGCGTTATTAGGCAAATCCTCGGGATAGGGTACTTCAAGAACGTACTCCTTACGCTCTTGCTTGAGAACAATTCTCAAGTTGCGATAGCAATCCATAAAGTTTGTTCCATTTAATTTTCCTTTTCGAGAATAGATCGCAAATTAAAGGTACGGGTGTAGTATTAGCCGCCATTTATTCTACAACGAAAAAGCAAAGTTTAGCACAATGTTTATGCTATGTCTATTGTTAAACAATTTAACATTAGATTCCCATTACGTATTTTCCACCTTCCCTCTAGGTTACGTATTGGGTCAAGATCCACATGTTAATTAATTTTCTAGTGAGCTTTGGCATCACGCTAGAAAATTAGTAACATCGATAAGCAACACCTTGCTAATCACATCTCTATGTGACTCTTGTTGTTGGTGTGGCATCTCCATGCCCGGCGCCAAC
Source organism: Oryza australiensis (assembly GCA_019925245.2). Lineage (NCBI taxonomy): Eukaryota > Viridiplantae > Streptophyta > Magnoliopsida > Poales > Poaceae > Oryza > Oryza australiensis. The sequence goes on along the minus strand of JAIFGZ020000522.1, from coordinate 19,089 downwards.
CTATGCCCCAAGGCCCAAAACTGTTTTGATAGCCTTGTTAAGTAAACCAAATGCTCCTGCATGTATATGTCCATATATATCCCCTCGTGTTATGATAGAGAATGGCACTCTGCTTTGGCGGACCCACCATTGACGAGCATAACGGTGACCAGTGCAACATTTGGAAGGGCATCATTACTACTTCATTTTGCGGGATGCTATCCTATCAAACAAACATATCACATATGAAAGCAAGAAGAATAGCATGAAATAGTATGGCCCCCTTCACATGGTGATCTCCATCTCCATGCCGGTGTAGAGGATCTCCATCTTCATCACCGTTCTTCCTAGTGCCGAATGCTTGATTTCTTCAAACTAAGCTACTACTATAGAAGCTCTCATGGAAGATTACATCGACTCGCAGGTCGTGAAAGAATATTACAAGCATTGCACGTATGAAAGAATATTACATGCATCACATGCATCTCATACATCTCATACATACAATAGGGCCATACCATCTCAAAGCATTCTCTGCAAAAATGAGTTAGGTGTAGAAACGTTTTCTACTTATGCAGAGCTACGGCATCGAGACGACCTATAAGGGGGTACGCACATGGCCGTCCCGATACACTATCAAGCTAACAAGATCGGACTACGAGATAGCTTCGGCATAATCACATTATACCGTTTCGATACACTATCAAGGAACGCTATCTCGAACCCAACTCAAACCGAGTTATATGGAAATTGCTTCGACGTAATCACATTACGCCGTTCCGATACACTATCAAGGAACGCAATTACCATTAACTCTCCTCAACAGATCCCGTAAAACCGATTGATCTAATCAACCCGTGTACAAAACTTGTTTCGGATCAATCTAAAACCCGAACTAAGCAAGATAGCTCGATACCACTAAGGGTTACGCGGAAGCTACGCTAGCCAAAAACAAAAATTTTCTACCGCGCAAACCAGGAACACTTGCAAGTAAGGGCCGATAGATCGTTACCGATTGGAGTGTGCGCGGAAGCCCAATCGGGGCTATTCGATGCAGGCGTGTAGCCGATTTCCCGAGCCGACGGCCGATTCCGTGCTGCAGCCGATCCGAGTCGCCAAGCTGCGTTCTCGTTGCCGATCTCTCTTGCCGCCTCGCTCCGATGCGGCCGATTCGTAGCCGATCAACGGCGCCGCAACGTAGCGGCGCCTCTGCGGTATCCACACGTCCGGGAACAGAACGCCGAACACCCGTGTGCTAGCACGCGATGCAAGGCTAGGGTTTGGCTCGAAAGTGGGGAGGGTTTCCGTGGAGATTGATCTCGGCGACTTCTGTTGCACGCGATGCAATTGACATGCCGCGCTATCCACCCCTCCCTCCTTTATATAGAGTTGGCCGATCGGGACTAGTGGCCGATTAGGACTCTATTTTGAATCGGATCTCATCCGTATCTCATAGAGTTGGCCGCCCACACGTCGTAAGCCCATAGGACTCTATCCGATCGGATCCCTATCCGATCGAGCCGTATCCGAGTCCAACTCGAAATCTGTTCTTATCCCCTTAAGCGTGCGACCACAGCAGGTTCGGGTATACTCGGTTTCGGCTATAGTCTAACTTAGCCGATCGTCGGCTCGAGTCTAACTCGCCGAGCACAACACGGCGCTTAGCGGCACATATTGACACCATAGTATACAAGAATAATATCCGCTCGAACCTGTAATGTGTACACAAATCCCTTTGTCTCACGATACCAATTAAGCTATAGGCAAGATGTGTGCCATCCCTTCAATAGCTTAACCATTCACTCGAACCGTATTGGATTATCATGCATTGATTGACTCCTCAATCAACTTAGCATGGCCATGCATTTCCATAATCCATTACCTCGAGGGCCCGAGATATCTCTCCAAAGGAGGGGCAAATTCCATCTTGATCACTCACATCCCACTCCATGTTTCATAGCAAACCCGAAAACTACCTTTATAACTACCCGATTACGGAATAGCGTTTGGTAGTCCCAAAGTAGGCTACTACACATGTTGGAATCCATGGTGATCTCGGGTTTAAGGACTTTGTACCAACACTACCGAGACCAACTAATGGCATATTAATTCTGTAGTGTCTCATGGTGGGTCTATCGAACAATGTGTTCTCCAACACATGTGTCCATGTTTATTGATTTGGTATCTCCATACCCATGATCTATGAGACATGATCATCAATCAATAAACATGCCGATCTTAGAATCATATTTGTTCCAACAATATGACATATGATCGAGGATCGTTTAGAAATAGATTCATACATATAGAGTCTCATAAATAAGTCACGTACTTATTGATCAATACAAGATGTCTATTTCATGGAACTGAATAACACTTTATTCATTTATACATAAACATTGACGTGATATCCAACATCTCCATGTTGCCTCTAGGGCATATCACTAACATTCGCATCTTCCTCCTGGCTCCACGCCGCTCCAGCGCTCCTGGCCGCCATCTCTACTATCGTTGTGCACTTTGTTATCGCAAGGACTGGCGACTCTTCTGGTTGAAGCCGATGGCGCCCGTCAAGAAGACGTCGAAGAAGGGGGTAATTCTTCAACCGTAGGCGGCGGCGACACCGAACGAGCTTGGCCTTCGTCCCCTCGCGTGTCGGGGTGAGATGTTGGAGGAGCCGACATGGGTCGGCATCCTTACGCCATGGGAGATCGTGCTATGGTGCCTGGCTCGAGGGGAACCATTTCCGACCCCTGATTCTGGCAAGTTGGTTTTCTTCTCGTCCTTCCTCCTCTGCGGATTTGGAGTTCTGGCCCATCGCTTTGTTCGAGGCCTGCTCCACTACTATGACATTACCCTTTGCAATCTCAACCCAAATTCTACTCTTCAAATCTCTCTCTTCATCCATCTCTGTGAGGCCTATCTTGGGACAGACCCACACTTCGACTTTTCCGCCACTATTTCTTGTCTCAGGCGAACAGGCGGTGGCGTGGTCGGCTGGGTCGGGATCCAGTTCCAAGGGCTGGCCAGTCAGCGTAGCCGAGGCCGACATCGAAGGCATATATGCCGAGGTCGAGCCGACGACCGAGAAAATAGTCGAGTACCTAGGATGGTGTTAACGACCAAATTTGGTAAAATAGGTAGCCGAGTACCTAGGATGGTGTTAATGACCAAATTTGGTAAATCATGCATCGGATTTGGAGTGAAGGCCGAAGCAGATTTGGAGGAAATCATGATTCTCGGAAACAGAGTACGCACTAGTTGCAAGCTGAATCGGCTAAGGTGTTCATCGGCTGATACCGAGTCGGACAAGGTAAGCCGATGTAGCCGATTCCGGTAAGATGACGTTGGGATCATCGTCAGATCAGGTTGATGTGCTTCATGAGGATTTCCATGTTTGGATAGAGTCCGAAAAAGACAATTGTATCTATTATTTAGGTTATTTTAAGTAATTTCCTTATAGATTGTGCCGGTAAGAGTCCGCCTAAGGGACTTGTTCGTATTTTGAGTTGTGATAGATGTTAGTGATATGCCCTAGAGGCAACATGGAGATGTTGGATATCACGTCAATGTTTATGTATAAATGAATAAAGTGTTATTCAGTTCCATGAAATAGACATCTTGTATTTATCAATAAGTACGTGACTTATTTATGAGACTCTTTATGTATGAATCTATTTCTAAACGATCCCTGATCATATATCATATTGTTGGAACAAATATGATTCTAAGATCGGCATGTTTATTGATTGATGATCATGTCTCATAGATCATGGGTATGGAGATACCAAATCAATAAACATGGACACATGTGTTGGAGAACACATTGTTGGATAGACCCACCATGAGACACTACAGAATTAATGTGCCATTAGTTGGTCTCGGTAGTGTTGGTACAAAGTCCTTAGACCTAAGATCACCATGGATTCCAACATGTGTAGTAGCCTACTTTGGGACTACCAAACGCTATTCCGAAATCGGGTAGTTATAAAGGTAGTTTTCGGGTTTGCTATGAAACATGGAGTGGGATGTGAGTGATCAAGATGGAGTTTGCCCCTCCTTTGGAGAGATATCTCCGGGCCCTCGAGGTAATGGATTATGGAAATGCATGGCCATGCTAAGTTGATTGAGGAGTCAATCAACGCATGATAATCCAATACGGTTCGAGTGAATGGTTAAGCCATTGAAGGGATGGCACACATCTTGCCTATAGCTTAACCGGTATCGTGAGGCAAAGGGATTTGTGTACACATTACAGGTTCGAGCCGATATTATTCTTGTATACTATGCTATCAATATGTGCGCTAGGCGCCGTGTGACGTGTCGGCTGAGTTAGACTCGCCGACGATCGGCTAAGTTAGACTATAGCCGAAACCGAGTATACCGAACCTACGGGTCGCACGCTTAAGGGGATAAGAACAGCATTCGAGTTGGACTCGGATACGGCTCGATCGGATAGAGTCCTATAGGCTTACGACGTATGGGCGGCCAACTCTATGAGATACGGATGAGATCCGGTTCAAAAATAGAGTCCCGATCGGCCACTAGTCCTAGTCGGCCAACTCTATATAAAGGAGGGAGGGGTGGAGAGCTGCGACACGTAAAATTGTATCGCGTGCAACGAAGTCGTCGAGATCAATCTCCACGGAAACCCTCCCCACTTTCGAGCCAAACCCTAGCCTTGCATCGCGTGCAGCGACGGGTGTTCGGCGTTCGTCCCTGCATGTGGATACCGTAGAGGCGCTGCTATGTTGCGCGCCGTTGATCGGCTTCGGATCGGCCGCAATCGGAGCGATCGGCCGTGGTGGAATCGGCCGCGGTCGCGCATTAGAGCGAGGCGTGAGAACGCGCCGAACGACTCGAATCGGCTGATTGGCGAATCGGGCCTCCGGAATCGGCTACACTGTTCCGGATCGGATAGCCCCGATTGGTCAGCTTTCCGCACACTCCAATCGGTAACGATCTATCGGCCCTTACTTGCAAGTGTTCCTGGTTTGCGTGGTAGAAAATTTTTGTTTTCGGCTAGCGTAGCTTCCGCGTAACCCTTCAGTGGTATCAGAGCTAATCTTGCTTAGTTCCGGTTTTAGATTGGATCGGAACAAGTTTTGCGCATGGGTTGATTAGATCAATCGGTTTTACGGGATCTGTTGAGGAGAGTTGATGGTAATTGCGTTCCTTGATAATGTATCGGAACGGCGTAATGTGATTACGTCGAAGCAATTTCCATATAACTCGGTTTGAGTCGGCTTCGAGATAGCGTTCCTTGATAGTGTATCGGAACGGTATAATGTGATTATGCCGAAGCTATCTCGTAGTCCGATCTTGTTAGCTGCCTCGCGCCAACGCAAACCATCTCCCTTGATAGTGTATCGGGACGGCATAATATGATTACGCCGATATGGTTTCTGTAAGGGAATTCATAGATTGGATCTATGAATTTCGTGTGGTGTTCGGCGCTGCCCGAAGCCCGCGAGCGAGCGGGACCGCCGTGTGCGTACCCCTTATAGGTCGTCTCGATGTCGTAGCTCGCGATAAGTAGAAAACGTTTCTACGCCTAACTTGTTTTTGCAGAGAATGCTTTGAGATGGTATGGCCCTATTGTGTGTATGAGATGCATGTGATGCATGTAATATTCTTTCATATGTGCAATCCCTGTAATATTCTTTCATACGTGCAATGCTTGTAATATTCTTTCACGACCTGCGAGTCCATGTAATCTTCAATTAGAGCTTCTTTAGTAGTAGCTTAGTTTGAAGAAATCAAGCATCATGCACATTGAAAGATGGTGCCGAAGATGGAGATCCTCAGCGCCGACATGGAGATGGAGATCACCATGTGAAGGGGGCCATACTATTTCATTATATGCTATTCTACCTGTTTTCATATGTGATATGTTTGTTTGATAGGATAGCATCCCTCACAAAATTAAGTAGTAATGATGCCCTTCCAAATGTTGCACCCATCACCGTTATGCTCGTCAATGGTGGGTCTGCTAAAGCAGAGTGTCATTCTCTATCATAACACGAGGGGATATATGTCGGACATATACAAGCAGAGCATTTGGTTTACTTAACAAGGCTATCAAAACAGCTTTTGGGCCTTGGGGCATAGGTTGGGGCCGGGGCATGGAGATGCCACACCAACAACAAGAGTCACATAGAGATGTGATTAGCAAGGAGTTGCTTACCGATGTTATTAATCTTCTAGCAGTGATGCCAAAGCTCACTAGAAAATTAGTTAACATGTGGATCTTGACCCAATACGTAACCTAGAGGGAAGGTGGAAAATACGTAATGGGAGTCTAATGTTAAATTGTTTAACAATAGACATAGCATAAACATTGTGCTAAACTTTGCTTTTTCTGTTGTAGAATAAATGGCGGCTAATACTACACCCAGTACCTTTAATTTGCGATCTATTCTCGAAAATGAAAAATTAAATGGAACAAACTTTATGGATTGGTATCGCAACTTGAGAATTGTTCTCAAGCAAGAGCGTAAGAAGTACGTTCTTTAAGTACCCTATCCCGAGGATTTGCCAAATAATGCCACTTGCAACCGCACGGAGAGCTTACGAGAAGCACACTAATGATGCCCTAGATATAAGCTGTCTCATGCTTGCTACAATGTCCCCGAGCTTCGTAAGCAATATGAGAGCACGATGCTCACACTATTATTCGGGACTGCGTGGCATGTTTGAGAACCAAGCTCGGGCCGAGAGGTTCAATACCTCAAAGTCCTTGTTTGCGTGCGAGCTTGTTGAGGGGAATCCCGTCGCCGCATGTGATAAAGATGATTGGCTATATCGAGAGTCCGGAAAACTAGGTTTTCCCCTTAGCCAAGAGTTGGCTACGATGTGATTCTCCGTCGCTCCCTCCGAGCTTCGAGCCATTCATATTAAACTATCACATGAAAAATATGGATAGAACCTTGGCTGAATTGCATGGGATGCTAAAGACATGAGGAGAGTATCCAGAAAACGGTCATCATGTGATGATGATGTAGAAGGCTAAGCGCAAACCACTGTCAAGAAACTTTGCACCAAGAGGAAGTTAACTCCCGATGAGATCGCGAGTGCCTCTAATGCAAAGAAGGGCAAGAAGGGTCGGCGGCATCGATGCCGTTTGCTTCTACCGCAAGGAGACATGCCACGGAAAAGGAACTGCAAGAAGTACATGGAGGATCTCAAGAAGAAGCAAAGTACGACTTCTCGCTTCGGTATTAATGTTATAGACATTAATCTTGCTACTTCACCTACCGACTCTTGGGTATTTGATACCGGATCGTAGCTCATATTTGCAAATCGTTGCGGGAATGAGAAGAAGTAGAGGATTGAGAAGGGGCGAGGTGAACCTGCGCGTCGGCAATGGAGCAAGCGTTGCTACGCTTGCCGTCGGCATAGTACCACTTCATCTACCTTCGGGATTAGTTTTGGAATTGAATAATTGTTATTGTGTTCCAACACTATGTCAAAACGTTATTTCCGCTTCATGTTTGCAAGCGGAAGGATATGATTTTAGATCAATGGACAATGGTTGTTCAATATATCTCGAGATATGTTCTATTTTCATGCTCCATTGGTGAATGGATTATACGTTTTGAATCTTGAAGCGTCTCCCATCTATAACAATAATACGAAAGGCAACTCTCAAATGATATAAACCCCACGTTTATCGGCATTGTCGCTTAGGCCATATAAATAAGAAACGCATGAAGAAGCTCCATAAGGATGGATTGCTTCACTCTTTTGATTTTGAATCATTTGAGACATGTGAGTCTTGTTTACTTGGTAAGATGACAAAGGCACCTTTCACGGGGCACGTGAGAGAACAAGTGACTTGTTGGCACTCGTACATACCGATGTATGTGGACCAATGACCTCAACGGCCGAGGTGGTTATCGGACTTCATTACCTTTACCGATGACTTTAGTAGATATGGCTATATCTACTTAATGAGGCATAAGTCCGAATCCTTTGAAAAGTTCAAAGAATTCAAGAATGAAGTACAGAATCATTTAGGGAAAACAATCAAGTTTCTACGATCGATCGTGGAGGGAATACTTGAGCCAAGAGTTTGGTAATCATCTCAAAGATTGTGGAATTGTTCCACGTTGACTCCGCCAGAACTCCACAATGGAACGGAGTGTCCGAACGGAGAGATCACACCTTGTTGGACATGGTGCGGTCGATGATGAGCCAAAGTGATCTTCCGTTATCCTTCCGGGGATATGCTCTTGAAACACTGCGCTCACACTAAATAGAGTTCCATCTAAGTCGGTTGAAAAGACACCATATGAGATATGGACAGGGCAACCCCTAGTTTGTCTTTTCTCAAAATTTGGGGATGTGAGGCTTATGTAAAACGTTTACAATCGACAAGCTCACACCCAAATCCGAAGTGCTTCTTTGTGGGATATCCTAAGGAAACTAAGGGATATTACTTTTATAATCGAGAACAAGGCAAAGTGTTTGTCGCCCGACACGGTGTCTTCTTGGAGAAAGAGTTTCTTTCAAGAAGGGTTAGTGGGAGCAGGGTGCATCTTGAAGAAGTTCAAGAAACACCGAAAACGTTTCGCGACCACGAACCACAACAGGAGGAGCAAAGTGTTGCGCCACCGGTTGTAGATACACCAGCCCCACGAGGTCCGAAAGATCACGTCGTGCACCCGACAGTACACAGTGCGGAACAACATGATATATTGTTGTTAGACAACAATGAGCCTAAGACCTATGAGGAAGCGATGGTGGGACCCGATTCCAACAAGTGGCTTGGAGCCATGAAATCCGAAATAGAATCCATGTACGACAATCAAGTTTGGAACTTGGTTGATCCACCTGATGGTGTCAAAACCATTGAGTGTAAATGGGTTTTTAAGAAAAAGGCCGATATGGATGGAAATGTTCACATCTATAAGGCGCGATTGGTGGCGAAAGGTTTTAAACAGATTCAAGGAGTTGATTATGATGAAACCTTCTCGCCCGTCGCAATGCTTAAATCTATTCGGATTATCCTAGCGATTGCTGCATATTTCGATTATGAGATATGGCAGATGGATGTCAAAACGGCTTTCCTGAATGGAAACCTAAGCGAGGATGTATACATGATACAACCTCGGGGTTTTGTCGATCCGAATCGCTCGGAAAGATATGCAAGCTACGAAAATCCATTTATGGATTGAAGCAAGCATCTCGGAGTTGGAATATTCGTTTTGATGAAGTAATCAAAGGGTTTGGTTTCATCAAAAATGAAGAAGAGGCCTGTGTTTACAAAAAGGTCGAGTGGGAGTGCAATTGTATTTCTAATCTTATATGTGGATGACATATTGTTGATTGGAAATGATATCCCTATGCTAGAATCCGTAAGTCTTCATTGAAAAATAGTTTTTCCATGAAAGACTTAGGGAGGCAGCATACATATTAGGCATTCGGATCTATAGAGATAGATCCAAGAGGCTAATTGGATTAAGCCAAAGTACATACATTGACAAGGTGTTGAAAAGGTTCAACATGCATGATTCCAAGAAAGGTTTCTTGCCCATGTCACATGGCATTAATCTTAGCAAGAATCGTGTCCTCGACACATGATGAGCGGAATAAGATGGGTATGGTTCCATATGCTTCGGCAATTGGATCCATCATGTATGCCATGCTTTGTACACGCCGGATGTCTCGTACGCTTTGAGTGCTACAGCAGATACTCGCGAGATCCAGTGAAGGTCACTGGATCGTGCGTAAAGAATATCCTTAAGTACTTGAGAGAAGAACTAAGGATATATTCCTAGTCTATGGAGGTGAAGAAGAGCTCGTTGTAAGTGGTTACACCGATGCTAGCTTCCAAACAGACAAGGATGATTATAGATCGCAATCGGTTCGTGTTCTCGCCCGAACGGAGGCGCAGCCACTGGAAGAGTTCCAAGCAGATACCGTTGCTGATTCTACAACGGAGGCCGAGTACATTGCTGCTTCGGAAGCCGCAAAGGAGGCCGTTTGGATCAAGAAATTCGTTTCGAGCTTGGTGTGATGACTATTACGATCGGTCCAATGTCTCTCTATTGTGATAATAGTGGAGCCATTGCGCAAGCCAAGGAGCCGAGGTCACATCGAAGTCCAAACACATACTTCGGCGATATCATCTCATCCGCGAGATAGTGGACAGAGGTGATGTCAAGATATACAAAGTGCACACGGATCTCAACATAGCCGATCCGCCGACAAAACCTCTCCCTCACCGAAGCATGAGGCACACACAAGAGCAATGGGTATTAGATAATTACATGATTGACTCTAGTGCAAGTGGGAGATTGTTAGTGATATGCCCTAGAGGCAACATGGAGATGTTGGATATCACGTCAATGTTTATGTATAAATGAATAAAGTGTTATTCAGTTCCATGAAATAGACATCTTGTATTGATCAATAAGTACGTGACTTATTTATGAGACTCTTTATGTATGAATCTATTTCTAAACGATCCTCGATCATATATCATATTGTTGGAACAAATATGATTCTAAGATCGCATGTTTATTGATTGATGATCATGTCTCATAGATCATGGGTATGGAGATACCAAATCAATAAACATGGACACATGTGTTGGAGAACACATTGTTGGATAGACCCACCATGAGACACTACAGAATTAATGTGCCATTAGTTGGTCTCGTAGTGTTGGTACAAAGTCCTTAGACCTGAGATCACCATGGATTCCAACATGTGTAGTAGCCTACTTTGGGACTACCAAACGCTATTCCGTAATCGGGTAGTTATAAAGGTAGTTTTCGGGTTTGCTATGAAACATGGAGTGGGATGTGAGTGATCAAGATGGAATTTGCCCCTCCTTTGGAGAGATATCTCTGGGCCCCTCGAGGTAATGGATTATGGAAATGCATGACCATGCTAAGTTGATTGAGGAGTCAATCAACGACGTATAATCCAATATGGTTCGAGTGAATGGTTAAGCTATTGAAGGGATGGCACACATCTTGCCTATAGCTTAACTGGTATCGTGAGGCAAAGGGATTTGTGTACACAATACAGTTCGAGCCGATATTATTCTTGTATACTATGCTATCAATATGTGCTGCTAGGCGCCGCCGTTGATGTGTCGGCCGAGTTAGACTCGGGCCGACGATCGGCTAAGTTAGACTATAGCCGAAACCGAGTATACCCGAACCTACAGTGGTGCACGCTTAAGGGATAAGAACAGGCATTCGAGTTGGACTCGAATACGGCTCGATCGGATAGAGTCCTATAGGCTTACGACGTATGGGCGGCTAACTCTATGAGATACGGATGAGATCCGGTTCAAAAATAGAGTCCTGATCGGCCACTAGTCCTAGTCGGCCAACTCTATATAAAGGAGGGAGGGGTGGAGAGCTGCGACACGTAAAATTGTATCGCGTGCAACGAAGTCGTCGAGATCAATCTCCACGGAAACCCTCCCCACTTTCGAGCCAAACCCTAGCCTTGCATCGCGTGCTAGCACACGGGTGTTCGGCGTTCGTCCCCGGACGTGTGGATACGGCAGAGGCGCTCGCTACGTTGCGCGCAGCTTGATCGGCTTGGATCGGCCGCAATCGGAGCGATCGGCCGTGGTGGAATCGGCCGCGGTCGCGCACGGAGCGAGGCATGAGAACACGGCCGGACGACTCGAATCGGCTAATTGGCGAATCGGCTGTCTCCGGGAATCGCTACACCGTTCCGGATCGGATAGCCCCGATTGGCGCTTCGCCGCACACTCCAATCGGTAACGATCTATCGGCCCTTACTTGCAAGTGTTCCTGGTTTGCGCGGTAGAAAATTTTTGTTTTCGGCTAGCGTAGCTTCCGCGTAACCCTTCGTATAAGAGTCATGTCCGACATGGACATATTATGTATTTGGGTATAAATATAGCCCAAGACTATGTAATCAAAAAACAATCAGTTCAATAACACTTTCGGCACATCGCCACCTTTTCTACTTTCATTTGTTTCGATGAGTTCTTGCTTTCGAGTTGGGCTGCATGGGGTTCGATCTTCGACAAGAGGTAAAACTTGTTATGGCGGCTTGTGTTCTCGGGATTAGTGCTTACATCTTTATGACATCTAATCTTGTTTACGTAAATCGTCGAGTTATCATATATACTATATAATCTAAGTCAATATTGCTATCTAACCCCAATCAGCTAGCATCTGTCACTAGACAACAGCCGGTAGGGTTAGATATCAACGTTGATCTAGGTTATATAGTGTATCCACCATTTCAAAAGATTTTCATCGATTTGTTTAGACCTTATGCTTCTCTTTATACTTAGTGTTGCATTTGTTAAGTCCAACCTATTAAGTATTATCTAGAATCATAATATCCATCTTGTCCCATGATTGCTTTTAGAGATAGCATTGAGGTTTCAGCCGATCTTACCTAGTTTAGCTATCTTGTTTCCCACATGTTTACTTGATATGCTAAATCTGCCTTTTATATTAAAATCTCATTGTGGTAAAATATATTAAGCTCATTATTAATCTGTTAGGTCATCTTAACACTTTCTTAATTCTTATTTAATATATGTAATCTATACTGATATCCTAGTATAAAGTGGTATTGGAGTATTAGCCGATACACGTTAGATTTATTACATCGGCTATGATATAAATACAAATAATCTCTGTCTTAAAGTGCTTTTAGACATAAGTGATTTATACTGTCTCGACACACTGTCCGATCTATTCCAGTCACTTGGTTTAACCATATCTTGAGACATAGATTATATATTATTGATATCTATAGCCGATCGAGTAGATCTATTTTTCTCTTTGCTTTGTTCTCTACTGCCGATCCTATGTATATTGCATCGGCTTAATATTGAACGATACGTCGTCGGCCATCAGCTGATCAGCTATCTTTTATGGATTTAACTTCATTTTCTTTCTTTGTTTCTTGTTGGTTGCAGGATCAAACCAACTGGCACGCCTTTGAAACCCAAAAGCAATATTTAGGTCCTGCACTAGAGTTAAGCAGATCTCTCAGGCCAGTGTGTGTGTTTTCACATCAACACACTTTTGGCACCCTTGGTGGGACTCGATTAGAAGTTAGACATCATGGTGGTCCTCAAGTCGATCGATGTTGACCCAAAGAACATCATTCCTATGACAATGGACAAATTGACGCCAGAACAGAAGGCGGAGTTTGAAGAAATGATGAATAACCTGCAGAGCAAATTTTTCCATTCATTTGTTCAGACTTGCTCAGGCACGGTGATTCAGAGGTACAAAATAGCTTTGCCAAGCAATGACGAACCCGAAACAAGTTCGGCAAGGGTGGTAAACCTCGGGATGTCAAGCAAGAGGAAGGCTCTACGGAATTCAACAATCTACAAGATTGGATTGTTTATGTTGTGCATCATGCTTTAATCAACTAGTCAGGAGTTCTTGTTAACTCCTTAAACAATATGATCAATTCTGTGGTTGATGGTAGAATTGATGAGCATCAAGCCAAGGGGCCAGTGTTTCTTCCTGAGGGCAATTTTCCACAATATATGACTCTAGTTACCGATAAACAACAACCCTGTTTCAGGTGTGGTCCTGCAACGCCGATGGCATCGCATTGGCTCTTGGAAAGCGATTGCATCATCATCGGCACAGGCGCCGTGGTTCAATCCTCTTCTTTTGGTCAAATAGCAACCTCAACACATAGGACAAAACATCCCTCAGGTTACTCAAGAACAAGTTTCGGCTATGTTCAGAACAAACCAGCCAGTTGTTGAACCGATTTCATAGATACTGATAAGGCAGCAGACACCGATTCCAAAACAACATCAGCCTATTGGTACTCAGCTTGTTCTTGATCGCAAGCCCATATGGTGCATCATCTCCTCAACATCACATGGGAGTCAATATTAATTTCCATTATCAGCCTCATTCACCTCAAGTGCAGTATCGGTCGAGAATCACCTCAACCCCAGTATTTGCCTCAATTTAATCGCTTGATCCGATACAACAGCTTTCAAGGAGCACCTCAACAAAAGCCTTGGGCTGATATGATAGCCGATTTTTGGCTCAGTGTGGTGAGGCATCGACTACTGATGCTCTGAGGGTTAGATTATTTCCTTTATCTTTATCTGGATCGGCTTTTATATGGTTTTCATCTTTGTCATACAATTCTGTTAAAAGTTGGGCCGATCTGGAAAAGAAGTTTCATAAGTACTTCTACAAGGGAATCCATGAGATGAAATTGTCTGATCTCGACAAGAATCAAACGAAATATGATGAATCTGTTCAAGATTATATTCAGAGGTTTAGAGATATGAGAAATAGATGTTACAACTAGGCTTTGACTGATTCTCGCTTAGCCGATCTTGCTTTCCAAGGTTTGTTGACGCCAATTAAGGAAAGATTTTTGGCTCAAGACTTTGAGAGCTTGGCTCATTTGGCTCGAAGGTGACAACACATGAGCAAATGTTTCAAGAAGCTAAGAAAGCATTTAAAAAGGTTAACCACGTTATTACATATGCTTCTGAATCTAAATAAGATGACTCTGAAGTAGCAGCGGCTGAGTGGGCAAGGAACAAGAAAACTTTTACATGTGAGTGGGCCAGAAATTTTGCAAAGGAAGAAAAATATGACTTTGATATTACCAAAGCTGACAAGATCTTTGATTTACTACTTCGGGAGAAACAAATTCAACTGCCTGTTGGTCATGTAATTCCATCAGCTGATGAGTTGAGAAAGAGGAAGCATTGTAAGTGGCATAATACTAGATCTCATAGCACTAATGACTGCAAGGTTTTTAGGCAACAGATCCAATCAGCTATTGAGCAAGGGAAGATAAAATTTGAAGATTCAAAAAGGCCGATGAAGGTTGATGGTAACCCTTTTCCTGCTAACATGATTCATACGAGTGGGAGGGTAGCCGATAGAAAAGATTATCGGTCCACGCAGCGTAACTCTGTCAAAATCATCAATAAATACCAGAGGAAGTATGATAGGAAGGAAGAGAGGTACTATGAGGAAGATGACAGTTTTGATCCTCATTGGAGTTGTGAATTCTTCAGGTTTTGCTAGAATGAAAGTATGAGACTGCCAACAATATAAGATTGCCCAGGATGCAACAACTATGATAAGGGCTATGATGGAGGTTCAAGCCGATCTTGTCCTAGTGAAAATCGGCTAAGACAGATGAAATTGCCTGTTCATTAGAGATTGGGTCCAATTTGTCAGGATTTTTCACAAGAGGATTTTGATGATGATGAAACCAGGAACCCACAATGGTGTCCTTCTGGTATTTTCACTAAGAACCAGAATAGGAGGGTTCAAAGGATGAGGAACAGAGAGCGTTTCCAAGAGGTTCAAGAGGAGATCAATCATTGGCTGAAGAGGAAAAAGCAAGAGTGGTGTGTCAAGAGTAAGGTACTTTCGGCCAATGAGGTTAAAGCCGACAAGGTAAAAAGGCTACTTAAGGGGAAGGCTGTTGATTCCACATCGGTTAATATGGTTTTTGTACTACCAGCAGACTATGAGGCTAACCAAACCGATGCAAATGTCATGGAAGAATCTTTAGCTAAGTTGGTTTTATCACTAGAACAAGCTATTTTTGAGAAGCCAGAAGGAACAGGGTATCGGCACCTCAAGCCATTGTATGTCAAGGGATTTGTCAATGGTAAGCCGATGTCTAAAATGTTGGTTGATGGTGGAGCTGCAAAGAATTTGATGCCGTAAGCTACATTCGGAAGTTGGGCAAAAATTCAGATGATCTCATCAAGACCAACATGGTTCTTAAAGATTTTGATGGCAATCCTTCGAGACCAAAGGAGTGTTAAATGTGGAGTTGACAATCGACAGCAAAACTGTTCCTACCACGTTTTTTGTCAGCGATGGGAAGGGTTCATATAGCCTGTTGCTTGGAAGGGATTGAATTCATGCAAATTGTTGTATTCCTTCGACCATGCATCAGAGTTTGATCCAATGGCAAGGTGACAAGATAGAAATCGTGCCAGCCGACAGGTCAGTCACTGTTGCTAATGTCAATTTAACTATTTGGGAGATGGATGGAATTGATTGCATGCCTGGAAAAGTTTGGGAAGGAGATTATCTAAAAGTGTCCGATTGTGATATACAGCCAGTTGGAGATGAAGAGCCCCAATTATTACTTTGAGGGCGTCGTGGAGGGTTCAAATTCCTACAGCAAGGATACTGTAGATGATCTCAATGGCAAATTGGGACGAGATTTTATGTCGACTGATGATTTGGAAGAAGTTGATATAGGTCTAGTGGATAGGCCTAGGCTGACTTTTATGAGTAAGAATTTATCTTCCGATTTTAGAACCAAGTTGATAGAACTTTTGAAAGAATACGAGATTGCTTTGCTTGGGAATATTTTGAGATGCCGGACTTAGCCGATCGATTGTAGAACATCGGCTTCCTATCAAACCAAGATATCGGCCATATCAACAACCACCCGTAAGATGTAAAGCCGATATGTATGATGCTATTAAAGCTAAAATTACTCGATTATATGATGCTGGTTTTATTCGGCCATACCGATATGCCGAGTGCGTTTCTAATATAGTTCCAGTTATCAAGAAGAACGATAAACTCAGGGTTTGCATTGATTTTCGAGATCTAAACAAGGCTACCCCTAAGGATGAGTACCCAATGCCGATTGCCGATCAATTGGTTGATTGTGCTTCAGGGCATAAGATTATAAGTTTTATGGATGGCAATGCTGGATACAATCAAATTTTTATGGCAGAAGAAGACATTCATAAGACTGCATTTAGATGTCCTGGTGCAATCGGCTTGTATGAGTGGGTTGTGATGACTTTTGTCTTGAAGAACGCTAGAGCTATATATCAAAGGGCCATGAATTACATATTTCATGATCTGATCAGCTTGTTGGTTGAGATCTATATTGATGATGTGGTAGTGAAGTCAAAGGAGATTGATGATCATATAGCCGATTTGAGGAAGGTTTTTTAAAGAACAAGGAAATATGGCTTGAAGATGAATCCCACAAAGTGCTCTTTTGGTGTATCGGCTGGACAATTTTTGGATTTTCTTGTTTATGAGAGGGGGATTGAGGTAACACAGAGGAGTATTAATGCAATCAAGAATATTCAACCTCCAGAAGACAAGAAGCAGTTGCAATCTTTGGTCGGCAAGGAGAATTTTATCAAGAGATTTATTTCTAACTTATCTTGGAAGATGGAGTCCTCCATACCTTTACTCAGATTGAAAGCCGACCAGGAGTTTACTTGGGGGGCAGAGCAACAAAGTGGATCTATGCCTTAACAGAATTTCATCTCAGATATAAATCGCCCAAAGCAGTTAAGGGGCAAGCCATAGCTGATTTTTTTGTCGAACATTGTGAATACTCGATCGGCTCGGTTGACATAATGCCTTAGACATTGATGTTTGATAGATCGGTTTGTGCTCATGGTTGTGGTATCAGCTTGGTCATAATATCACCTAGGAGGCAAGTTTTGAATTTGCTTATACTATTAAGCCTTAAGCCATCAATAATCAAGCTGAGTATGAGCCAGTTCTCAAGGGATTACAACTCTTAAAGGAAGTTGAAGCCGATGTTGTTGGAATCATGGGTGATTCTTTGTTGGTCATCAACCGCTTAGTGGGGAATATGAGTGCAAGAATGATACACTAATGATCTACAATGAGAAGTGCCTAGAATTGATGGATAGTTTTTGGTTGGTGACTTGAGGCATATTTCTTGAGAGCAGAACATTGAAAGCTAATGTGGCTCAGGGAGCGTCGGGATACAAGCCGATGGTGAAAGATGTTGAGGTGGAAATTGCTACAATCGCAGCTGATGATAGGAGGTATGATGTATTTAATTATCTAAAGAATCCCTCTCTGTCGGCTTCAAGGAAATTGTGATATAAAGCTTTCATATATGTCTTGTTGGATGATGAGCTATATTATTGGACAATTGATGGGGTGTTGCTAAAGTGTTTGAGTGCCGATCAAGCAAATGTTGTGATAGGAGAAGTACATGAAGGTATATGTGGTACTCATCAATCGACCCACAAGATGAACTGATTGCTTCGGCGAGCTGGGTATTTTTGGCCGACAATGTTAAAAGATTGTTTAAGATATTATAAAGGTTGTCAAGATTGCCAAAACTTTGGAGCAATTCAAAGAGCACCAGCATCGGCTATGAATCCTATAATCAAACTGTCACTGTTCAGAGGTTGGGAATTGATATGATCAGCCAGATTAATCCACTTTCAAGTAAAGGACATAAGTTTATAATTGTAGAACCCGATTATTTCACAAAGTGGGTGGAGGCAATACCATTAAAAAAGGTTGATTCTGGGGATGCAATTCAATTTGTTAAAGAGCATATTATAAACCGATTTGGTGTTCCTTAGACTGTCACAATCGATTAGGTATTTATCTTTGTACCAGATGAGTTTGTCCAATTTGCAAAAAACATGGGGATTAAGTTGTTGAATTCTTCACCATATTATGCACAAGCCAATGGGCAGGCAGAAGCATCTAACAAGAGTTTGATTAAGTTGATTAAGAGAAAGATTTCTGAATTTCCAAAGCAATGGCATAGCCAACTGGCTGAAGCGTTGTGGTCTTATCGGATGGCTTCTCATGGATCGATCCAAGTTCCTCCTTACAAGCTAGTTTATGGGCATGAAGTTGTGTTACCATGGGAAAGTGGTCATCGGCTCAAGGAGAATTGATTTGCAAGATGAGTTGAAACCCGATGATTATCATAACCTCATGGTAGATGAATCGGAAGAGTTGGTTCAATCTAGAATGCGTGCTTTGGAGAAAGTAACAAGAGATAAGGTGAGAACTGCTCGTCATTATAATAAGAAAGTTGTGCCGAAATCTTTTTCAAAGGATGAGTTAGTTTAGAAATTGATTCTACCGATTGGAACTCGTGATAATATATTTGGCAAGTGGTCACCGAATTTGGAAGGACCTTTTCGGATCTACAAGTAAGTTTCTAAGGGAGCTTATATGTTGCAAGGGCTTGATGGAGAAGTTTTTGGAAGACCTCTCAATGGGAAATATTTGAAGAAATATTATCCAAGTGTTTGGATCAATTCATGATTCGACCGAGTTATGCCGATACATGGTAGCCGATGTGTTAACATCG